>JAPQNM010000015.1:4478138-4480638 GCA_029783475.1 Metacarcinus magister
GGGCACCGGAGACATGAAGGAAAAAAAAAATACCTACGTGTCAGAAGTGTTAGTGGTGTAAGGGAGTGAGTGTGTTGGTGGGGAGGGGAGTAAGGGGAGTGTGGGGAGATAGTGTTAACAATTAGCAGGGTGAGGGGAGCAGAACAGTAACCGTGAACATAGTGGAAGATAGTGAATGATGCAACAATACTGCCCGAACCGTGAGAGCCTTGAGGTGAGGGATGGGCTGGGCTGTGGGCCATCTGTCTGGACTTACAGGCCGATAAGGGGAACCTAATTCACTCTTCACCTCATAGAACTCCCTTTGGGTTGTCCTTAGGGAGTGAGGTTTAGTGAGGAAGATTTTTCCTAACATTCTACTCTTCATGTTGAAAAATAAAACATATCTACAGTGATGAACGTTGCTGCCCTTCACATCTATACGTGTGAAGCTAGGGCAGGCAGACCAAGCTTCTCTCTGGGCACGGAGGGAAACGGATGAAGTAGTTACAGGTTACCGAATGTCATAAAAGAGGATTTAGCGATGAAGAAAATGTATAATCTCCAATGTGGGATCTTGAAGAGGAAAGGCCGAGAGAGACAAATGTTAGATAGAAAGTGAGTAATATACAGAGACACACATACGTACTACCACAGCTGTTGAATACTGGTCTGATTACTCGGTGTTTTGTCATTCATAACACGTTGTTGTAAGGACATTTTATTACTGTGGCAACATAGCGACATTGTGCCACTGACCTGCCTGCACGTGTTCACCTCATGTGTGAATACTGTTAATACAAATGTAGGTGTTCCCCCTTTGCCCTCCCCTTTGCACCCCCGCCACTCTCCCTGATTCAAGTACAGACCCGTCCTTATAGGTGTGATGTGTGGAACTTCTAAAATACTCAGGTTTTCTACAAAACATGTATTAAGGTTTTTTTTTCCGCTCTAATGAGGATTAATTTTTAACTTTAGTGATTCTCGAGTTTCTCTGTAACACACATTTGGTCGCTATCACACGCCGGCATTCCACTTTGACTCATTATTTTCAACACTGTTTAGTTAGTGTTTTCATCAGTGTTTTTAATGAACGTTTTCTGAGCCACGTCACCTCACCTGCTCGAAATAATTAGTGTTGCACCTTTCCCATTTACGGATCAGTGGTGTTTTAGGTCATCCAAGCTGGCCTTTTTTTTTTTTTTATTGAGAACATTGTGTTGGTTGATGGAGTGAAGGTTTATTTGGAGAAGCACAACACATTTGAGTCTTAGTTTCGCTGAGGATGAGACGGGAAGTGTATGGGCTGCAGGACCTCCAGTGTGGGGGAGTTAGTGTTGTTTACTGCCGAGGGGCTTTCACGAAGGAGGTAATAGCTTGTGTCAAGGGTACTTTTAGCGGGCGTGGATAGTGGTTGTGGTGATAGTGGTGAAAGCTGTGGTGGTGGTAATAATGATTGTGATGATGATGATAATAGTTGTAGTAATGATGATAGTCTTGGTATGTTGGGGGTGATGAAACTGGTGGTGATGAGACTGTTGGTGATGAAACTGGTGGTGATAGTGGTGGTGATGGTGGTGGTGATGGTAAGCGTGACTGAGAGCCTGGTAGGCCTAGGGAATTACGCGACAACTTCCTGTGTTTGAAGTGTAGAAAACTTGCTTCACAATATTCAGAGCTTCTTTTAAAAGTGTTGGTGGTGTTGGTGTGACCTTGAGTGTTTACTTCCATTATGAGTAACGCGTGTGTGGCTGAGAGCGTGAGGAAGACTCTCCTTGGGGAAGCCCGGCTGGCTCCTCCTCCTTGATGGCCTTTAACTGGACGTGAACAAACCACTGGAGGCGCCCACACTCACACGAGCACACCTGCATCTCAGTACCTGAGTGTCAGGCACAACAACGAGGGAGTGAAGGCGAGGCAGAGCTGCTCCGTGATGATCATCACCACCATTGTGTCAGCTACAGAAGGAGTATCATAGGACAGATTGCATAAATATATTTATTTAAGTCTCATTGCATGCATGGTAGAGTTGGCCATCATTGACAAAGTCAGAATAAAGATGTCGAGGATGAGTTCGTTTAAGCGTAGGTGGGCTGGGGCCTGTAGGATGGCGTCGGGGCGGGGCCGTAGCTCTGCTGTTCGGGGTACTGGGCCTCACCCTCGTAGGTCACCTCGGCCAAGAAGCCTGAGTCGCCGTTGACGTTGTAGGCAACACGCTGCAGGCGGCCGTCGGGCAGCAGCACGTAGTAGGATCCCTGGGTTTCGTAGCCGTTGCGTGTCTCGTCGTGGCCGAAGTCGTTGCCGGAATAGTCGTCCTTGACGGCCCAGTTGAAGTTGTACTGGGCGGGTCCCTAGGGAGGGAAGAGTTTTGGTTAGCTGGGTGAGGGTGTCATGACTAGCATGGGAGCGGCTTGGCAGTACTGGCACTCACGGTGGGCTCGGCGGGACCGTAGGACGGGGCCGGGGCGCTGTAGGAGGGGCGAGGAGGGGAGTAGGAGGGTGCCTGATCAGCAGCAGCCAG
>JAPQNM010000015.1:4485638-4535638 GCA_029783475.1 Metacarcinus magister
CTTCGTAGGTGACATCGGCTACGAAACCTGAGTTTCCTTGGACAGTGTAGGTGACCTTCTGGAGGCGACCGTCGGGCAGTTGCACGAAGTAGTATCCTTGAGTGTTGTCTCCATCGCGGGCTTCCGAGTGGCCGTAGTTGTTGCCGGAATTAGGGTCATTGACTTCGTAGTTGAAGTCATAGTTGGCGGGTGCCTGCAGGAGGAGGAGGAGGAGTAAGGTTTTTGAGGGGAAGTGTTGCACGATGAATAAAGGTTGGTGAGGGTAAGGGAAGGAGGCAGGGTGGTGTACTTACAGTTTGATAGGAGTCCTGGGGTACGTAGGAGGCGGAGGAGAGAGCCACGAGGGCGACTAGGACGATGAGCTGTGGGTGTGAGTAATAAGATGAGCGTTAGTGAGGTGTGTGAGGTAGGTGGTGTGTGTCTGAAGCAGGTGTATTGTTGTGAGACTGTACCTTGCAAGCCATGTTGAGACCGAAGAGTGAATGGTGATGTTGGTGTGAAGCGGCACGGTTTATATAGCGCCAAGTGGCTGGTCGTGGATGATGGGGAAGGAAAGTCAAGGAGTCCTTGACACAACATTGTGATGGTGAGGATGAGTTGTATTTGTTAAGTGGGAGTAGTAATGGTGGAGTAATGACGTAAATGGATCATGTTTATAGATCATCATATTCTACATTATTTTCAATGTTGTCTTAGGTCGATAGTTTGAAATGGACTTTCATCAAATATATTTGTGTGATGTCTTCTGTTATTCTTATATAATAGTGTTTCTTAAACTTTTTGACAATGATTGCCTGCACAAGAAAGTGATAAATAAACTCCCTTTGAAATATCTCTATACATGTTTGTTGTAGAAAGATAATTAACGAGGAGCAGATAGTCCATCGTGTTAGAAAATGTAACTTAATATGTTTAGTTAGTGAAATATACTCATACGAACAAGAAGCGAGAGTATCTTAGGTTGAGTAGGAGGCAGGAGGATGGCTCATTTGGCGCCTGTGTTGGTGTGACTCATGGCCAGTGAGTGTGGCCTCGTATTGCAGTATTGATCTCTTTCCTCGTAAGCTGGGGTGGCCACCCTTGGCCTAACATTATGTGCCTGATTCTCCATTGCTATGTACTGTACATGTACAACTATTTATAACATTAGCTTCCCTTGCCTGTGTTGTTTCCTAAATAACATTCAAAATGTTGTTAGAACTGTTTTGTTATCTAATCCTTGATCCTCTTTACATGCCACTAACTGTTGTGCTTCGTATCACTTAACTCTTCCTTCTTAATGTGTTCTACATTTGTGCTCCGACATTCATTACACTATCCGTGATTTCGAGTCAATTGTGATATTTAGAAGGAAACATTTTATAAGGAAAATTTGAAAGAATCTTAGGACTTGTTTTTGTATATTTTTTTATCTGTCTGTATGAGTCCCACATTATAGTAACACAAGACGTGTCCACGCACACAAACGTGACTCGATTTTCGCATGAAGGTACTAAGATTCGTGTGTCCTGAATACAAGTATGACCCTTGTCATAATGAGCTGGAAAGCTGCCCCGTCCTGTCCCTGGCTCGCCCTGACTCACCACGAGTGATTGTTTTTCAATACTAAACCACCTCTTGCTAGGGTGTAAGGACACACTATGTCTGACATCACTTTAATAGATGAATAACATCATACTTGGTTCCTGATAATGTCTCGGTACTTACTACAATACAATCAGCACTAAATACTCCATCAAAAATAACACAAAAGATTCCCTGCAGCCCTAGCTGGTGTTTGTAGGTGGCAGCCTCTTCAAGTCCTTGGCTCTGTGATGGAAGCCACCACACATCAGTTCAGGCGTCAATACACCCGTCAGGAACACACAGGTACAGCAGAAACACCCTCTGAGCCACCTCACAAGGCTAGGGGTACCACATCCACGTCGCCATGCAGTGTTTCAGCAAGTACATCCTTCTTGAAACGGTAGCTATGGATGCCAACCACGAAACCCTCTGCTCCTCCACTTAGTCCACTGACAACTCCTGCCAATTTGAAATAGGAATCCTCCAAACTTGGTCCCAAAGCTAGCCTCTGCTCTCTATCCAAGTTCCCGCCAAATCCCCCCCGGCCCCTTACCCCAAACAAACTTAACACTCGTTCTCCGTTTCAACTTGCCTTCGAGCCTTCTAGTCGCGAGATTCAAGTCCATCATGTCTCGCATTCTTTTACTATGATAAACCCGTATATATGTGTAACAGTGTTACTGGAGTGGCGGGCTGACGAGGCTGACACCAGCAGTGTTGGTGGCGGCGGTCAGGGTGTAGGCAGCAGGAGGAGAGGAGTGAAGAAGGATAATCAGGAGTGGAATGCTTGCCTTGAGTTTATTGCAAGTTATGCATGAGGCGAGTTAATAAATACATAAAGGAGTGAAGGGGAGTGATGCGGGTCCTGGCGTCGCCCTCGGGATGGGGATGGAAGTGTTTTCACTATGCGTAACTGGGTGCTGGGGTGCCGTAACTCTGGTGTGGGCGGCCGGTGCCAGCAGGGTACTGGGGCTCGCCTTCGTAGGTGACATCGGCTACGAAACCTGAGTTTCCTTGGACAGTGTAGGTGACCTTCTGGAGGCGACCGTCGGGCAGTTGCACGAAGTAGTATCCTTGAGTGTTGTCTCCATCGCGGGCTTCCGAGTGGCCGTAGTTGTTGCCGGAATTAGGGTCATTGACTTCGTAGTTGAAGTCATAGTTGGCGGGTGCCTGTAGGAGGAGGAGGAGGAGGAGGAGGAGGAGTAAGGTTTTTGAGGGGAAGTGTTGCACGATGAATAAAGGTTGGTGAGGGTAAGGGAAGGAGGCAGGGTGGTGTACTTACAGTTTGATAGGAGTCCTGGGGTACGTAGGAGGCGGAGGAGAGAGCCACGAGGGCGACTAGGACGATGAGCTGTGGGTGTGAGTAATAAGATGAGCGTTAGTGATGTGTGTGAGGTAGGTGGTGTGTGTCTCAAGCTGGTGTATTGTTGTGAGACTGTACCTTGCAAGCCATGTTGAGACCGAAGAGTGAATGGTGATGTTGGTGTGAAGCGGCACGGTTTATATAGCGCCAAGTGGCTGGTCGTGGATGATGGGGAAGGAAAGTCAAGGAGTCCTTGACACAACATTGTGATGGTGAGGATGAGTTGTATTTGTTAAGTGGGAGTAGTAATGGTGGAGTAATGACGTAAATGGATCATGTTTATAGATCATCATATTCTACATTATTTTCAATGTTGTCTTAGGTCGATAGTTTGAAATGGACTTTCATCAAATATATTTGTGTGATGTCTTCTGTTATTCTTATATAATAGTGTTTCTTAAACTTTTCTGACAATTGATTGCCTGCACAAGAAAGTGATAAATAAACTCCCTTTGAAATATCTCTATACATGTTTGTTGTAGAAAGATAATTAACGAGGAGCAGATAGTCCATCGTGTTAGAAAATGTAACTTAATATGTTTAGTTAGTGAAATATACTCATACGAACAAGAAGCGAGAGTATCTTAGGTTGAGTAGAAGGCAGGAGGATGGCTCATTTGGCGCCTGTGTTGGTGTGACTCATGGCCAGTGAGTGTGGCCTCGTGTTGCAGTATTGATCTCTTTCCTCGTAAGCTGGGGTGGCCACCCTTGGCCTAACATTATGTGCCTGATTCTCCATTGCTATGTACTGTACATGTACAACTATTTATAACATTAGCTTCCCTTGCCTGTGTTGTTTCCTAAATAACATTCAAAATGTTGTTAGAACTGTTTTGTTATCTAATCCTTGATCCTCTTTACATGCCACTAACTGTTGTGCTTCGTATCACTTAACTCTTCCTTCTTAATGTGTTCTACATTTGTGCTCCGACATTCATTACACTATCCGTGAATTCGAGGCAATTGTGATATTTAGAAGGAAACATTTTATAAGGAAAATTTGAAAGAATCTTAGGACTTGTTTTTGTATATTTTTTTATCTGTCTGTATGAGTCCCACATTATAGTAACACAAGACGTGTCCACGCACACAAGCGTGACTCGATTTTTGCATGAAGGTACTAAGATTCGTGTGTCCTGAATACAAGTATGACCCTTGTCATAATGAGCTGGAAAGCTGCCCCGTCCTGTCCCTGGCTCGCCCTGACTCACCACGAGTGATTGTTTTTCAATACTAAACCACCTCTTGCTAGGGTGTAAGGACACACTATGTCTGACATCACTTTAATAGGTGAATAACATCATACTTGGTTCCTGATAATGTCTCGGTACTTACTACAATACAATCAGCACTAAATACTCCATCAAAAATAACACAAAAGATTCCCTGCAGCCCTAGCTGGTGTTTGTAGGTGGCAGCCTCTTCAAGTCCTTGGCTCTGTGATGGAAGCCACCACACATCAGTTCAGGCGTCAATACACCCGTCAGGAACACACAGGTACAGCAGAAACACCCTCTGAGCCACCTCACAAGGCTAGGGGTACCACATTCACGTCGCCATGCAGTGTTTCAGCAAGTACATCCTTCTTGAAACGGTAGCTATGGATGCCAACCACGAAACCCTCTGCTCCTCCACTTAGTCCACTGACAACTCCTGCCAATTTGAAATAGGAATCCTCCAAACTTGGTCCCAAAGCTAGCGTCTGCTCTCTATCCAAGTTCCCGCCAAATCCCCCCCGGCCCCTTACCCCAAACAAACTTAATACTCGTTCTCCGTTTCAACTTGCCTTCGAGCCTTCTAGTCGCGAGATTCAAGTCCATCATGTCTCGCATTCTTTTACTATGATAAACCCGTATATATGTGTAACAGTGTTACTGGAGTGGCGGGCTGACGAGGCTGACACCAGCAGTGTTGGTGGCGGCGGTCAGGGTGTAGGCAGCAGGAGGAGAGGAGTGAAGAAGGATAATCAGGAGTGGAATGCTTGCCTTGAGTTTATTGCAAGTTATGCATGAGGCGAGTTAATAAATACATAAAGGAGTGAAGGGGAGTGATGCGGGTCCTGGCGTCGCCCTCGGGATGGGGATGGAAGTGTTTTCACTATGCGTAACGGGGTGCTGGGGTGCCGTAACTCTGGTGTGGGCGGCCGGTGCCAGCAGGGTACTGGGGCTCGCCTTCGTAGGTGACATCGGCTACGAAACCTGAGTTTCCTTGGACAGTGTAGGTGACCTTCTGGAGGCGACCGTCGGGCAGTTGCACGAAGTAGTATCCTTGAGTGTTGTCTCCATCGCGGGCTTCCGAGTGGCCGTAGTTGTTGCCGGAATTAGGGTCATTGACTTCGTAGTTGAAGTCATAGTTGGCGGGTGCCTGCAGGAGGAGGAGGAGGAGTAAGGTTTTTGAGGGGAAGTGTTGCACGATGAATAAAGGTTGGTGAGGGTAAGGGAAGGAGGCAGGGTGGTGTACTTACAGTTTGATAGGAGTCCTGGGGTACGTAGGAGGCGGAGGAGAGAGCCACGAGGGCGACTAGGACGATGAGCTGTGGGTGTGAGTAATAAGATGAGCGTTAGTGAGGTGTGTGAGGTAGGTGGTGTGTGTCTGAAGCAGGTGTATTGTTGTGAGACTGTACCTTGCAAGCCATGTTGAGACCGAAGAGTGAATGGTGATGTTGGTGTGAAGCGGCACGGTTTATATAGCGCCAAGTGGCTGGTCGTGGATGATGGGGAAGGAAAGCCAAGGAGTCCTTGACACAACATTGTGATGGTGAGGATGAGTTGTATTTGTTAAGTGGGAGTAGTAATGGTGGAGTAATGACGTAAATGGATCATGTTTATAGATCATCATATTCTACATTATTTTCAATGTTGTCTTAGGTCGATAGTTTGAAATGGACTTTCATCAAATATATTTGTGTGATGTCTTCTGTTATTCTTATATAATAGTGAAAGTGATAAATAAACTCCCTTTGAAATATCTCTATACATGTTTGTTGTAGAAAGATAATTAACGAGGAGCAGATTGTCCATCGTGTTAGAAAATGTAACTTAATATGTTTAGTTAGTGAAATATACTCATACGAACAAGAAGCGAGAGTATCTTAGGTTGAGTAGGAGGCAGGAGGATGGCTCATTTGGCGCCTGTGTTGGTGTGACTCATGGCCAGTGAGTGTGGCCTCGTGTTGCAGTATTGATCTCTTTCCTCGTAAGCTGGGGTGGCCACCCTTGGCCTAACATTATGTGCCTGATTCTCCATTGCTATGTACTGTACATGTACAACTATTTATAACATTAGCTTCCCTTGCCTGTGTTGTTTCCTAAATAACATTCAAAATGTTGTTAGAACTGTTTTGTTATCTAATCCTTGATCCTCTTTACATGCCACTAACTGTTGTGCTTCGTATCACTTAACTCTTCCTTCTTAATGTGTTCTACATTTGTGCTCCGACATTCATTACACTATCCGTGATTTCGAGTCAATTGTGATATTTAGAAGGAAACATTTTATAAGGAAAATTTGAAAGAATCTTAGGACTTGTTTTTGTATATTTTTTTATCTGTCTGTATGAGTCCCACATTATAGTAACACAAGACGTGTCCACGCACACAAACGTGACTCGATTTTCGCATGAAGGTACTAAGATTCGTGTGTCCTGAATACAAGTATGACCCTTGTCATAATGAGCTGGAAAGCTGCCCCGTCCTGTCCCTGGCTCGCCCTGACTCACCACGAGTGATTGTTTTTCAATACTAAACCACCTCTTGCTAGGGTGTAAGGACACACTATGTCTGACATCACTTTAATAGGTGAATAACATCATACTTGGTTCCTGATAATGTCTCGGTACTTACTACAATACAATCAGCACTAAATACTACATCAAAAATAACACAAAAGATTCCCTGCAGCCCTAGCTGGTGTTTGTAGGTGGCAGCCTCTTCAAGTCCTTGGCTCTGTGATGGAAGCCACCACACATCAGTTCAGGCGTCAATACACCCGTCAGGAACACACAGGTACAGCAGAAACACCCTCTGAGCCACCTCACAAGGCTAGGGGTACCACATTCACGTCGCCATGCAGTGTTTCAGCAAGTACATCCTTCTTGAAACGGTAGCTATGGATGCCAACCACGAAACCCTCTGCTCCTCCACTTAGTCCACTGACAACTCCTGCCAATTTGAAATAGGAATCCTCCAAACTTGGTCCCAAAGCTAGCCTCTGCTCTCTATCCAAGTTCCCGCCAAATCCCCCCCGGCCCCTTACCCCAAACAAACTTAACACTCGTTCTCCGTTTCAACTTGCCTTCGAGCCTTCTAGTCGCGAGATTCAAGTCCATCATGTCTCGCATTCTTTTACTATGATAAACCCGTATATATGTGTAACAGTGTTACTGGAGTGGCGGGCTGACGAGGCTGACACCAGCAGTGTTGGTGGCGGCGGTCAGGGTGTAGGCAGCAGGAGGAGAGGAGTGAAGAAGGATAATCAGGAGTGGAATGCTTGCCTTGAGTTTATTGCAAGTTATGCATGAGGCGAGTTAATAAATACATAAAGGAGTGAAGGGGAGTGATGCGGGTCCTGGCGTCGCCCTCGGGATGGGGATGGAAGTGTTTTCACTATGCGTAACTGGGTGCTGGGGTGCCGTAACTCTGGTGTGGGCGGCCGGTGCCAGCAGGGTACTGGGGCTCGCCTTCGTAGGTGACATCGGCTACGAAACCTGAGTTTCCTTGGACAGTGTAGGTGACCTTCTGGAGGCGACCGTCGGGCAGTTGCACGAAGTAGTATCCTTGAGTGTTGTCTCCATCGCGGGCTTCCGAGTGGCCGTAGTTGTTGCCGGAATTAGGGTCATTGACTTCGTAGTTGAAGTCATAGTTGGCGGGTGCCTGCAGGAGGAGGAGGAGGAGGAGGAGGAGGAGTAAGGTTTTTGAGGGGAAGTGTTGCACGATGAATAAAGGTTGGTGAGGGTAAGGGAAGGAGGCAGGGTGGTGTACTTACAGTTTGATAGGAGTCCTGGGGTACGTAGGAGGCGGAGGAGAGAGCCACGAGGGCGACTAGGACGATGAGCTGTGGGTGTGAGTAATAAGATGAGCGTTAGTGAGGTGTGTGAGGTAGGTGGTGTGTGTCTGAAGCAGGTGTATTGTTGTGAGACTGTACCTTGCAAGCCATGTTGAGACCGAAGAGTGAATGGTGATGTTGGTGTGAAGCGGCACGGTTTATATAGCGCCAAGTGGCTGGTCGTGGATGATGGGGAAGGAAAGTCAAGGAGTCCTTGACACAACATTGTGATGGTGAGGATGAGTGGTATTTGTTAAGTGGGAGTAGTAATGGTGGAGTAATGACGTAAATGGATCATGTTTATAGATCATCATATTCTACATTATTTTCAATGTTGTCTTAGGTCGATAGTTTGAAATGGACTTTCATCAAATATATTTGTGTGATGTCTTCTGTTATTCTTATATAATAGTGTTTCTTAAACTTTTCTGACAATTGATTGCCTGCACAAGAAAGTGATAAATAAACTCCCTTTGAACTATCTCTATACATGTTTGTTGTAGAAAGATAATTAACGAGGAGCAGATAGTCCATCGTGTTAGAAAATGTAACTTAATATGTTTAGTTAGTGAAATATACTCATACGAACAAGAAGCGAGAGTATCTTAGGTTGAGTAGAAGGCAGGAGGATGGCTCATTTGGCGCCTGTGTTGGTGTGACTCATGGCCAGTGAGTGTGGCCTCGTGTTGCAGTATTGATCTCTTTCCTCGTAAGCTGGGGTGGCCACCCTTGGCCTAACATTATGTGCCTGATTCTCCATTGCTATGTACTGTACATGTACAACTATTTATAACATTAGCTTCCCTTGCCTGTGTTGTTTCCTAAATAACACTCAAAATGTTGTTAGAACTGTTTTGTTATCTAATCCTTGATCCTCTTTACATGCCACTAACTGTTGTGCTTCGTATCACTTAACTCTTCCTTCTTAATGTGTTCTACATTTGTGCTCCGACATTCATTACACTATCCGTGATTTCGATTCAATTGTGATATTTAGAAGGAAACATTTTATAAGGAAAATTTGAAAGAATCTCAGGACTTGTTTTTGTATATTTTTTTATCTGTCTGTATGAGTCCCACATTATAGTAACACAAGACGTGTCCACGCACACAAGCGTGACTCGATTTTTGCATGAAGGTACTAAGATTCGTGTGTCCTGAATACAAGTATGACCCTTGTCATAATGAGCTGGAAAGCTGCCCCGTCCTGTCCCTGGCTCGCCCTGACTCACCACGAGTGATTGTTTTTCAATACTAAACCACCTCTTGCTAGGGTGTAAGGACACACTATGTCTGACATCACTTTAATAGGTGAATAACATCATACTTGGTTCCTGATAATGTCTCGGTACTTACTACAATACAATCAGCACTAAATACTACATCAAAAATAACACAAAAGATTCCCTGCAGCCCTAGCTGGTGTTTGTAGGTGGCAGCCTCTTCAAGTCCTTGGCTCTGTGATGGAAGCCACCACACATCAGTTCAGGCGTCAATACACCCGTCAGGAACACACAGGTACAGCAGAAACACCCTCTGAGCCACCTCACAAGGCTAGGGGTACCACATCCACGTCGCCATGCAGTGTTTCAGCAAGTACATCCTTCTTGAAACGGTAGCTATGGATGCCAACCACGAAACCCTCTGCTCCTCCACTTAGTCCACTGACAACTCCTGCCAATTTGAAATAGGAATCCTCCAAACTTGGTCCCAAAGCTAGCGTCTGCTCTCTATCCAAGTTCCCGCCAAATCCCCCCCGGCCCCTTACCCCAAACAAACTTAACACTCGTTCTCCGTTTCAACTTGCCTTCGAGCCTTCTAGTCGCGAGATTCAAGTCCATCATGTCTCGCATTCTTTTACTATGATAAACCCGTATATATGTGTAACAGTGTTACTGGAGTGGCGGGCTGACGAGGCTGACACCAGCAGTGTTGGTGGCGGCGGTCAGGGTGTAGGCAGCAGGAGGAGAGGAGTGAAGAAGGATAATCAGGAGTGGAATGCTTGCCTTGAGTTTATTGCAAGTTATGCATGAGGCGAGTTAATAAATACATAAAGGAGTGAAGGGGAGTGATGCGGGTCCTGGCGTCGCCCTCGGGATGGGGATGGAAGTGTTTTCACTATGCGTAACGGGGTGCTGGGGTGCCGTAACTCTGGTGTGGGCGGCCGGTGCCAGCAGGGTACTGGGGCTCGCCTTCGTAGGTGACATCGGCTACGAAACCTGAGTTTCCTTGGACAGTGTAGGTGACCTTCTGGAGGCGACCGTCGGGCAGTTGCACGAAGTAGTATCCTTGAGTGTTGTCTCCATCGCGGGCTTCCGAGTGGCCGTAGTTGTTGCCGGAATTAGGGTCATTGACTTCGTAGTTGAAGTCATAGTTGGCGGGTGCCTGCAGGAGGAGGAGGAGGAGTAAGGTTTTTGAGGGGAAGTGTTGCACGATGAATAAAGGTTGGTGAGGGTAAGGGAAGGAGGCAGGGTGGTGTACTTACAGTTTGATAGGAGTCCTGGGGTACGTAGGAGGCGGAGGAGAGAGCCACGAGGGCGACTAGGACGATGAGCTGTGGGTGTGAGTAATAAGATGAGCGTTAGTGAGGTGTGTGAGGTAGGTGGTGTGTGTCTGAAGCAGGTGTATTGTTGTGAGACTGTACCTTGCAAGCCATGTTGAGACCGAAGAGTGAATGGTGATGTTGGTGTGAAGCGGCACGGTTTATATAGCGCCAAGTGGCTGGTCGTGGATGATGGGGAAGGAAAGTCAAGGAGTCCTTGACACAACATTGTGATGGTGAGGATGAGTGGTATTTGTTAAGTGGGAGTAGTAATGGTGGAGTAATGACGTAAATGGATCATGTTTATAGATCATCATATTCTACATTATTTTCAATGTTGTCTTAGGTCGATAGTTTGAAATGGACTTTCATCAAATATATTTGTGTGATGTCTTCTGTTATTCTTATATAATAGTGTTTCTTAAACTTTTCTGACAATTGATTGCCTGCACAAGAAAGTGATAAATAAACTCCCTTTGAAACTATCTCTATACATGTTTGTTGTAGAAAGATAATTAACGAGGAGCAGATAGTCCATCGTGTTAGAAAATGTAACTTAATATGTTTAGTTAGTGAAATATACTCATACGAACAAGAAGCGAGAGTATCTTAGGTTGAGTAGAAGGCAGGAGGATGGCTCATTTGGCGCCTGTGTTGGTGTGACTCATGGCCAGTGAGTGTGGCCTCGTGTTGCAGTATTGATCTCTTTCCTCGTAAGCTGGGGTGGCCACCCTTGGCCTAACATTATGTGCCTGATTCTCCATTGCTATGTACTGTACATGTACAACTATTTATAACATTAGCTTCCCTTGCCTGTGTTGTTTCCTAAATAACATTCAAAATGTTGTTAGAACTGTTTTGTTATCTAATCCTTGATCCTCTTTACATGCCACTAACTGTTGTGCTTCGTATCACTTAACTCTTCCTTCTTAATGTGTTCTACATTTGTGCTCCGACATTCATTACACTATCCGTGATTTCGAGTCAATTGTGATATTTAGAAGGAAACATTTTATAAGGAAAATTTGAAAGAATCTTAGGACTTGTTTTTGTATATTTTTTTATCTGTCTGTATGAGTCCCACATTATAGTAACACAAGACGTGTCCACGCACACAAACGTGACTCGATTTTCGCATGAAGGTACTAAGATTCGTGTGTCCTGAATACAAGTATGACCCTTGTCATAATGAGCTGGAAAGCTGCCCCGTCCTGTCCCTGGCTCGCCCTGACTCACCACGAGTGATTGTTTTTCAATACTAAACCACCTCTTGCTAGGGTGTAAGGACACACTATGTCTGACATCACTTTAATAGATGAATAACATCATACTTGGTTCCTGATAATGTCTCGGTACTTACTACAATACAATCAGCACTAAATACTCCATCAAAAATAACACAAAAGATTCCCTGCAGCCCTAGCTGGTGTTTGTAGGTGGCAGCCTCTTCAAGTCCTTGGCTCTGTGATGGAAGCCACCACACATCAGTTCAGGCGTCAATACACCCGTCAGGAACACACAGGTACAGCAGAAACACCCTCTGAGCCACCTCACAAGGCTAGGGGTACCACATCCACGTCGCCATGCAGTGTTTCAGCAAGTACATCCTTCTTGAAACGGTAGCTATGGATGCCAACCACGAAACCCTCTGCTCCTCCACTTAGTCCACTGACAACTCCTGCCAATTTGAAATAGGAATCCTCCAAACTTGGTCCCAAAGCTAGCCTCTGCTCTCTATCCAAGTTCCCGCCAAATCCCCCCCGGCCCCTTACCCCAAACAAACTTAACACTCGTTCTCCGTTTCAACTTGCCTTCGAGCCTTCTAGTCGCGAGATTCAAGTCCATCATGTCTCGCATTCTTTTACTATGATAAACCCGTATATATGTGTAACAGTGTTACTGGAGTGGCGGGCTGACGAGGCTGACACCAGCAGTGTTGGTGGCGGCGGTCAGGGTGTAGGCAGCAGGAGGAGAGGAGTGAAGAAGGATAATCAGGAGTGGAATGCTTGCCTTGAGTTTATTGCAAGTTATGCATGAGGCGAGTTAATAAATACATAAAGGAGTGAAGGGGAGTGATGCGGGTCCTGGCGTCGCCCTCGGGATGGGGATGGAAGTGTTTTCACTATGCGTAACTGGGTGCTGGGGTGCCGTAACTCTGGTGTGGGCGGCCGGTGCCAGCAGGGTACTGGGGCTCGCCTTCGTAGGTGACATCGGCTACGAAACCTGAGTTTCCTTGGACAGTGTAGGTGACCTTCTGGAGGCGACCGTCGGGCAGTTGCACGAAGTAGTATCCTTGAGTGTTGTCTCCATCGCGGGCTTCCGAGTGGCCGTAGTTGTTGCCGGAATTAGGGTCATTGACTTCGTAGTTGAAGTCATAGTTGGCGGGTGCCTGTAGGAGGAGGAGGAGGAGGAGGAGGAGGAGTAAGGTTTTTGAGGGGAAGTGTTGCACGATGAATAAAGGTTGGTGAGGGTAAGGGAAGGAGGCAGGGTGGTGTACTTACAGTTTGATAGGAGTCCTGGGGTACGTAGGAGGCGGAGGAGAGAGCCACGAGGGCGACTAGGACGATGAGCTGTGGGTGTGAGTAATAAGATGAGCGTTAGTGATGTGTGTGAGGTAGGTGGTGTGTGTCTCAAGCTGGTGTATTGTTGTGAGACTGTACCTTGCAAGCCATGTTGAGACCGAAGAGTGAATGGTGATGTTGGTGTGAAGCGGCACGGTTTATATAGCGCCAAGTGGCTGGTCGTGGATGATGGGGAAGGAAAGCCAAGGAGTCCTTGACACAACATTGTGATGTTGAGGATGAGTTGTATTTGTTAAGTGGGAGTAGTAATGGTGGAGTAATGACGTAAATGGATCATGTTTATAGATCATCATATTCTACATTATTTTCAATGTTGTCTTAGGTCGATAGTTTGAAATGGACTTTCATCAAATATATTTGTGTGATGTCTTCTGTTATTCTTATATAATAGTGTTTCTTAAACTTTTCTGACAATTGATTGCCTGCACAAGAAAGTGATAAATAAACTCCCTTTGAAATATCTCTATACATGTTTGTTGTAGAAAGATAATTAACGAGGAGCAGATAGTCCATCGTGTTAGAAAATGTAACTTAATATGTTTAGTTAGTGAAATATACTCATACGAACAAGAAGCGAGAGTATCTTAGGTTGAGTAGAAGGCAGGAGGATGGCTCATTTGGCGCCTGTGTTGGTGTGACTCATGGCCAGTGAGTGTGGCCTCGTGTTGCAGTATTGATCTCTTTCCTCGTAAGCTGGGGTGGCCACCCTTGGCCTAACATTATGTGCCTGATTCTCCATTGCTATGTACTGTACATGTACAACTATTTATAACATTAGCTTCCCTTGCCTGTGTTGTTTCCTAAATAACATTCAAAATGTTGTTAGAACTGTTTTGTTATCTAATCCTTGATCCTCTTTACATGCCACTAACTGTTGTGCTTCGTATCACTTAACTCTTCCTTCTTAATGTGTTCTACATTTGTGCTCCGACATTCATTACACTATCCGTGAATTCGAGGCAATTGTGATATTTAGAAGGAAACATTTTATAAGGAAAATTTGAAAGAATCTTAGGACTTGTTTTTGTATATTTTTTTATCTGTCTGTATGAGTCCCACATTATAGTAACACAAGACGTGTCCACGCACACAAGCGTGACTCGATTTTTGCATGAAGGTACTAAGATTCGTGTGTCCTGAATACAAGTATGACCCTTGTCATAATGAGCTGGAAAGCTGCCCCGTCCTGTCCCTGGCTCGCCCTGACTCACCACGAGTGATTGTTTTTCAATACTAAACCACCTCTTGCTAGGGTGTAAGGACACACTATGTCTGACATCACTTTAATAGGTGAATAACATCATACTTGGTTCCTGATAATGTCTCGGTACTTACTACAATACAATCAGCACTAAATACTCCATCAAAAATAACACAAAAGATTCCCTGCAGCCCTAGCTGGTGTTTGTAGGTGGCAGCCTCTTCAAGTCCTTGGCTCTGTGATGGAAGCCACCACACATCAGTTCAGGCGTCAATACACCCGTCAGGAACACACAGGTACAGCAGAAACACCCTCTGAGCCACCTCACAAGGCTAGGGGTACCACATTCACGTCGCCATGCAGTGTTTCAGCAAGTACATCCTTCTTGAAACGGTAGCTATGGATGCCAACCACGAAACCCTCTGCTCCTCCACTTAGTCCACTGACAACTCCTGCCAATTTGAAATAGGAATCCTCCAAACTTGGTCCCAAAGCTAGCGTCTGCTCTCTATCCAAGTTCCCGCCAAATCCCCCCCGGCCCCTTACCCCAAACAAACTTAATACTCGTTCTCCGTTTCAACTTGCCTTCGAGCCTTCTAGTCGCGAGATTCAAGTCCATCATGTCTCGCATTCTTTTACTATGATAAACCCGTATATATGTGTAACAGTGTTACTGGAGTGGCGGGCTGACGAGGCTGACACCAGCAGTGTTGGTGGCGGCGGTCAGGGTGTAGGCAGCAGGAGGAGAGGAGTGAAGAAGGATAATCAGGAGTGGAATGCTTGCCTTGAGTTTATTGCAAGTTATGCATGAGGCGAGTTAATAAATACATAAAGGAGTGAAGGGGAGTGATGCGGGTCCTGGCGTCGCCCTCGGGATGGGGATGGAAGTGTTTTCACTATGCGTAACGGGGTGCTGGGGTGCCGTAACTCTGGTGTGGGCGGCCGGTGCCAGCAGGGTACTGGGGCTCGCCTTCGTAGGTGACATCGGCTACGAAACCTGAGTTTCCTTGGACAGTGTAGGTGACCTTCTGGAGGCGACCGTCGGGCAGTTGCACGAAGTAGTATCCTTGAGTGTTGTCTCCATCGCGGGCTTCCGAGTGGCCGTAGTTGTTGCCGGAATTAGGGTCATTGACTTCGTAGTTGAAGTCATAGTTGGCGGGTGCCTGCAGGAGGAGGAGGAGGAGTAAGGTTTTTGAGGGGAAGTGTTGCACGATGAATAAAGGTTGGTGAGGGTAAGGGAAGGAGGCAGGGTGGTGTACTTACAGTTTGATAGGAGTCCTGGGGTACGTAGGAGGCGGAGGAGAGAGCCACGAGGGCGACTAGGACGATGAGCTGTGGGTGTGAGTAATAAGATGAGCGTTAGTGAGGTGTGTGAGGTAGGTGGTGTGTGTCTGAAGCAGGTGTATTGTTGTGAGACTGTACCTTGCAAGCCATGTTGAGACCGAAGAGTGAATGGTGATGTTGGTGTGAAGCGGCACGGTTTATATAGCGCCAAGTGGCTGGTCGTGGATGATGGGGAAGGAAAGCCAAGGAGTCCTTGACACAACATTGTGATGGTGAGGATGAGTTGTATTTGTTAAGTGGGAGTAGTAATGGTGGAGTAATGACGTAAATGGATCATGTTTATAGATCATCATATTCTACATTATTTTCAATGTTGTCTTAGGTCGATAGTTTGAAATGGACTTTCATCAAATATATTTGTGTGATGTCTTCTGTTATTCTTATATAATAGTGAAAGTGATAAATAAACTCCCTTTGAAATATCTCTATACATGTTTGTTGTAGAAAGATAATTAACGAGGAGCAGATTGTCCATCGTGTTAGAAAATGTAACTTAATATGTTTAGTTAGTGAAATATACTCATACGAACAAGAAGCGAGAGTATCTTAGGTTGAGTAGGAGGCAGGAGGATGGCTCATTTGGCGCCTGTGTTGGTGTGACTCATGGCCAGTGAGTGTGGCCTCGTGTTGCAGTATTGATCTCTTTCCTCGTAAGCTGGGGTGGCCACCCTTGGCCTAACATTATGTGCCTGATTCTCCATTGCTATGTACTGTACATGTACAACTATTTATAACATTAGCTTCCCTTGCCTGTGTTGTTTCCTAAATAACATTCAAAATGTTGTTAGAACTGTTTTGTTATCTAATCCTTGATCCTCTTTACATGCCACTAACTGTTGTGCTTCGTATCACTTAACTCTTCCTTCTTAATGTGTTCTACATTTGTGCTCCGACATTCATTACACTATCCGTGATTTCGAGTCAATTGTGATATTTAGAAGGAAACATTTTATAAGGAAAATTTGAAAGAATCTTAGGACTTGTTTTTGTATATTTTTTTATCTGTCTGTATGAGTCCCACATTATAGTAACACAAGACGTGTCCACGCACAAAAACGTGACTCGATTTTCGCATGAAGGTACTAAGATTCGTGTGTCCTGAATACAAGTATGACCCTTGTCATAATGAGCTGGAAAGCTGCCCCGTCCTGTCCCTGGCTCGCCCTGACTCACCACGAGTGATTGTTTTTCAATACTAAACCACCTCTTGCTAGGGTGTAAGGACACACTATGTCTGACATCACTTTAATAGGTGAATAACATCATACTTGGTTCTTGATAATGTCTCGGTACTTACTACAATACAATCAGCACTAAATACTACATCAAAAATAACACAAAAGATTCCCTGCAGCCCTAGCTGGTGTTTGTAGGTGGCAGCCTCTTCAAGTCCTTGGCTCTGTGATGGAAGCCACCACAAATCAGTTCAGGCGTCAATACACCCGTCAGGAACACACAGGTACAGCAGAAACACCCTCTGAGCCACCTCACAAGGCTAGGGGTACCACATTCACGTCGCCATGCAGTGTTTCAGCAAGTACATCCTTCTTGAAACGGTAGCTATGGATGCCAACCACGAAACCCTCTGCTCCTCCACTTAGTCCACTGACAACTCCTGCCAATTTGAAATAGGAATCCTCCAAACTTGGTCCCAAAGCTAGCCTCTGCTCTCTATCCAAGTTCCCGCCAAATCCCCCCCGGCCCCTTACCCCAAACAAACTTAACACTCGTTCTCCGTTTCAACTTGCCTTCGAGCCTTCTAGTCGCGAGATTCAAGTCCATCATGTCTCGCATTCTTTTACTATGATAAACCCGTATATATGTGTAACAGTGTTACTGGAGTGGCGGGCTGACGAGGCTGACACCAGCAGTGTTGGTGGCGGCGGTCAGGGTGTAGGCAGCAGGAGGAGAGGAGTGAAGAAGGATAATCAGGAGTGGAATGCTTGCCTTGAGTTTATTGCAAGTTATGCATGAGGCGAGTTAATAAATACATAAAGGAGTGAAGGGGAGTGATGCGGGTCCTGGCGTCGCCCTCGGGATGGGGATGGAAGTGTTTTCACTATGCGTAACTGGGTGCTGGGGTGCCGTAACTCTGGTGTGGGCGGCCGGTGCCAGCAGGGTACTGGGGCTCGCCTTCGTAGGTGACATCGGCTACGAAACCTGAGTTTCCTTGGACAGTGTAGGTGACCTTCTGGAGGCGACCGTCGGGCAGTTGCACGAAGTAGTATCCTTGAGTGTTGTCTCCATCGCGGGCTTCCGAGTGGCCGTAGTTGTTGCCGGAATTAGGGTCATTGACTTCGTAGTTGAAGTCATAGTTGGCGGGTGCCTGCAGGAGGAGGAGGAGGAGGAGGAGGAGGAGTAAGGTTTTTGAGGGGAAGTGTTGCACGATGAATAAAGGTTGGTGAGGGTAAGGGAAGGAGGCAGGGTGGTGTACTTACAGTTTGATAGGAGTCCTGGGGTACGTAGGAGGCGGAGGAGAGAGCCACGAGGGCGACTAGGACGATGAGCTGTGGGTGTGAGTAATAAGATGAGCGTTAGTGAGGTGTGTGAGGTAGGTGGTGTGTGTCTGAAGCAGGTGTATTGTTGTGAGACTGTACCTTGCAAGCCATGTTGAGACCGAAGAGTGAATGGTGATGTTGGTGTGAAGCGGCACGGTTTATATAGCGCCAAGTGGCTGGTCGTGGATGATGGGGAAGGAAAGTCAAGGAGTCCTTGACACAACATTGTGATGGTGAGGATGAGTGGTATTTGTTAAGTGGGAGTAGTAATGGTGGAGTAATGACGTAAATGGATCATGTTTATAGATCATCATATTCTACATTATTTTCAATGTTGTCTTAGGTCGATAGTTTGAAATGGACTTTCATCAAATATATTTGTGTGATGTCTTCTGTTATTCTTATATAATAGTGTTTCTTAAACTTTTCTGACAATTGATTGCCTGCACAAGAAAGTGATAAATAAACTCCCTTTGAACTATCTCTATACATGTTTGTTGTAGAAAGATAATTAACGAGGAGCAGATAGTCCATCGTGTTAGAAAATGTAACTTAATATGTTTAGTTAGTGAAATATACTCATACGAACAAGAAGCGAGAGTATCTTAGGTTGAGTAGAAGGCAGGAGGATGGCTCATTTGGCGCCTGTGTTGGTGTGACTCATGGCCAGTGAGTGTGGCCTCGTGTTGCAGTATTGATCTCTTTCCTCGTAAGCTGGGGTGGCCACCCTTGGCCTAACATTATGTGCCTGATTCTCCATTGCTATGTACTGTACATGTACAACTATTTATAACATTAGCTTCCCTTGCCTGTGTTGTTTCCTAAATAACATTCAAAATGTTGTTAGAACTGTTTTGTTATCTAATCCTTGATCCTCTTTACATGCCACTAACTGTTGTGCTTCGTATCACTTAACTCTTCCTTCTTAATGTGTTCTACATTTGTGCTCCGACATTCATTACACTATCCGTGATTTCGATTCAATTGTGATATTTAGAAGGAAACATTTTATAAGGAAAATTTGAAAGAATCTCAGGACTTGTTTTTGTATATTTTTTTATCTGTCTGTATGAGTCCCACATTATAGTAACACAAGACGTGTCCACGCACACAAGCGTGACTCGATTTTTGCATGAAGGTACTAAGATTCGTGTGTCCTGAATACAAGTATGACCCTTGTCATAATGAGCTGGAAAGCTGCCCCGTCCTGTCCCTGGCTCGCCCTGACTCACCACGAGTGATTGTTTTTCAATACTAAACCACCTCTTGCTAGGGTGTAAGGACACACTATGTCTGACATCACTTTAATAGGTGAATAACATCATACTTGGTTCTTGATAATGTCTCGGTACTTACTACAATACAATCAGCACTAAATACTACATCAAAAATAACACAAAAGATTCCCTGCAGCCCTAGCTGGTGTTTGTAGGTGGCAGCCTCTTCAAGTCCTTGGCTCTGTGATGGAAGCCACCACAAATCAGTTCAGGCGTCAATACACCCGTCAGGAACACACAGGTACAGCAGAAACACCCTCTGAGCCACCTCACAAGGCTAGGGGTACCACATTCACGTCGCCATGCAGTGTTTCAGCAAGTACATCCTTCTTGAAACGGTAGCTATGGATGCCAACCACGAAACCCTCTGCTCCTCCACTTAGTCCACTGACAACTCCTGCCAATTTGAAATAGGAATCCTCCAAACTTGGTCCCAAAGCTAGCCTCTGCTCTCTATCCAAGTTCCCGCCAAATCCCCCCCGGCCCCTTACCCCAAACAAACTTAACACTCGTTCTCCGTTTCAACTTGCCTTCGAGCCTTCTAGTCGCGAGATTCAAGTCCATCATGTCTCGCATTCTTTTACTATGATAAACCCGTATATATGTGTAACAGTGTTACTGGAGTGGCGGGCTGACGAGGCTGACACCAGCAGTGTTGGTGGCGGCGGTCAGGGTGTAGGCAGCAGGAGGAGAGGAGTGAAGAAGGATAATCAGGAGTGGAATGCTTGCCTTGAGTTTATTGCAAGTTATGCATGAGGCGAGTTAATAAATACATAAAGGAGTGAAGGGGAGTGATGCGGGTCCTGGCGTCGCCCTCGGGATGGGGATGGAAGTGTTTTCACTATGCGTAACTGGGTGCTGGGGTGCCGTAACTCTGGTGTGGGCGGCCGGTGCCAGCAGGGTACTGGGGCTCGCCTTCGTAGGTGACATCGGCTACGAAACCTGAGTTTCCTTGGACAGTGTAGGTGACCTTCTGGAGGCGACCGTCGGGCAGTTGCACGAAGTAGTATCCTTGAGTGTTGTCTCCATCGCGGGCTTCCGAGTGGCCGTAGTTGTTGCCGGAATTAGGGTCATTGACTTCGTAGTTGAAGTCATAGTTGGCGGGTGCCTGCAGGAGGAGGAGGAGGAGTAAGGTTTTTGAGGGGAAGTGTTGCACGATGAATAAAGGTTGGTGAGGGTAAGGGAAGGAGGCAGGGTGGTGTACTTACAGTTTGATAGGAGTCCTGGGGTACGTAGGAGGCGGAGGAGAGAGCCACGAGGGCGACTAGGACGATGAGCTGTGGGTGTGAGTAATAAGATGAGCGTTAGTGAGGTGTGTGAGGTAGGTGGTGTGTGTCTGAAGCAGGTGTATTGTTGTGAGACTGTACCTTGCAAGCCATGTTGAGACCGAAGAGTGAATGGTGATGTTGGTGTGAAGCGGCACGGTTTATATAGCGCCAAGTGGCTGGTCGTGGATGATGGGGAAGGAAAGTCAAGGAGTCCTTGACACAACATTGTGATGGTGAGGATGAGTGGTATTTGTTAAGTGGGAGTAGTAATGGTGGAGTAATGACGTAAATGGATCATGTTTATAGATCATCATATTCTACTTTATTTTCAATGTTGTCTTAGGTCGATAGTTTGAAATGGACTTTCATCAAATATATTTGTGTGATGTCTTCTGTTATTCTTATATAATAGTGTTTCTTAAACTTTTCTGACAATTGATTGCCTGCACAAGAAAGTGATAAATAAACTCCCTTTGAAATATCTCTATACATGTTTGTTGTAGAAAGATAATTATCGAGGAGCAGATAGTCCATCGTGTTAAAAAATGTAACTTAATATGTTTAGTTAGTGAAATATACTCATACGAACAAGAAGCGAGAGTATCTTAGGTTGAGTAGAAGGCAGGAGGATGGCTCATTTGGCGCCTGTGTTGGTGTGACTCATGGCCAGTGAGTGTGGCCTCGTGTTGCAGTATTGATCTCTTTCCTCGTAAGCTGGGGTGGCCACCCTTGGCCTAACATTATGTGCCTGATTCTCCATTGCTATGTACTGTACATGTACAACTATTTATAACATTAGCTTCCCTTGCCTGTGTTGTTTCCTAAATAACATTCAAAATGTTGTTAGAACTGTTTTGTTATCTAATCCTTGATCCTCTTTACATGCCACTAACTGTTGTGCTTCGTATCACTTAACTCTTCCTTCTTAATGTGTTCTACATTTGTGCTCCGACATTCATTACACTATCCGTGATTTCGATTCAATTGTGATATTTAGAAGGAAACATTTTATAAGGAAAATTTGAAAGAATCTCAGGACTTGTTTTTGTATATTTTTTTATCTGTCTGTATGAGTCCCACATTATAGTAACACAAGACGTGTCCACGCACACAAGCGTGACTCGATTTTTGCATGAAGGTACTAAGATTCGTGTGTCCTGAATACAAGTATGACCCTTGTCATAATGAGCTGGAAAGCTGCCCCGTCCTGTCCCTGGCTCGCCCTGACTCACCACGAGTGATTGTTTTTCAATACTAAACCACCTCTTGCTAGGGTGTAAGGACACACTATGTCTGACATCACTTTAATAGGTGAATAACATCATACTTGGTTCCTGATAATGTCTCGGTACTTACTACAATACAATCAGCACTAAATACTACATCAAAAATAACACAAAAGATTCCCTGCAGCCCTAGCTGGTGTTTGTAGGTGGCAGCCTCTTCAAGTCCTTGGCTCTGTGATGGAAGCCACCACACATCAGTTCAGGCGTCAATACACCCGTCAGGAACACACAGGTACAGCAGAAACACCCTCTGAGCCACCTCACAAGGCTAGGGGTACCACATTCACGTCGCCATGCAGTGTTTCAGCAAGTACATCCTTCTTGAAACGGTAGCTATGGATGCCAACCACGAAACCCTCTGCTCCTCCACTTAGTCCACTGACAACTCCTGCCAATTTGAAATAGGAATCCTCCAAACTTGGTCCCAAAGCTAGCCTCTGCTCTCTATCCAAGTTCCAGCCAAATCCCCCCCGGCCCCTTACCCCAAACAAACTTAACACTCGTTCTCCGTTTCAACTTGCCTTCGAGCCTTCTAGTCGCGAGATTCAAGTCCATCATGTCTCGCATTCTTTTACTATGATAAACCCGTATATATGTGTAACAGTGTTACTGGAGTGGCGGGCTGACGAGGCTGACACCAGCAGTGTTGGTGGCGGCGGTCAGGGTGTAGGCAGCAGGAGGAGAGGAGTGAAGAAGGATAATCAGGAGTGGAATGCTTGCCTTGAGTTTATTGCAAGTTATGCATGAGGCGAGTTAATAAATACATAAAGGAGTGAAGGGGAGTGATGCGGGTCCTGGCGTCGCCCTCGGGATGGGGATGGAAGTGTTTTCACTATGCGTAACGGGGTGCTGGGGTGCCGTAACTCTGGTGTGGGCGGCCGGTGCCAGCAGGGTACTGGGGCTCGCCTTCGTAGGTGACATCGGCTACGAAACCTGAGTTTCCTTGGACAGTGTAGGTGACCTTCTGGAGGCGACCGTCGGGCAGTTGCACGAAGTAGTATCCTTGAGTGTTGTCTCCATCGCGGGCTTCCGAGTGGCCGTAGTTGTTGCCGGAATTAGGGTCATTGACTTCGTAGTTGAAGTCATAGTTGGCGGGTGCCTGCAGGAGGAGGAGGAGGAGTAAGTTTTTTGAGGGGAAGTGTTGCACGATGAATAAAGGTTGGTGAGGGTAAGGGAAGGAGGCAGGGTGGTATACTTACAGTTTGATAGGAGTCCTGGGGTACGTAGGAGGCGGAGGAGAGAGCCACGAGGGCGACTAGGACGATAAGCTGTGGGTGTGAGTAATAAGATGAGCGTTAGTGAGGTGTGTGAGGTAGGTGGTGTGTGTCTGAAGCAGGTGTATTGTTGTGAGACTGTACCTTGCAAGCCATGTTGAGACCGAAGAGTGAATGGTGATGTTGGTGTGAAGCGGCACGGTTTATATAGCGCCAAGTGGCTGGTCGTGGATGATGGGGAAGGAAAGTCAAGGAGTCCTTGACACAACATTGTGATGGTGAGGATGAGTGGTATTTGTTAAGTGGGAGTAGTAATGGTGGAGTAATGACGTAAATGGATCATGTTTATAGATCATCATATTCTACATTATTTTCAATGTTGTCTTAGGTCGATAGTTTGAAATGGACTTTCATCAAATATATTTGTGTGATGTCTTCTGTTATTCTTATATAATAGTGTTTCTTAAACTTTTCTGACAATTGATTGCCTGTACAAGAAAGTGATAAATAAACTCCCTTTGAAATATCTCTATACATGTTTGTTGTAGAAAGATAATTAACGAGGAGCAGATAGTCCATCGTGTTAGAAAATGTAACTTAATATGTTTAGTTAGTGAAATATACTCATACGAACAAGAAGCGAGAGTATCTTAGGTTGAGTAGGAGGCAGGAGGATGGCTCATTTGGCGCCTGTGTTGGTGTGACTCATGGCCAGTGAATGTGGCCTCGTGTTGCAGTATTGATCTCTTTCCTCGTAAGCTGGGGTGGCCACCCTTGGCCTAACATTATGTGCCTGATTCTCCATTGCTATGTACTGTACATGTACAACTATTTATAACATTAGCTTCCCTTGCCTGTGTTGTTTCCTAAATAACATTCAAAATGTTGTTAGAACTGTTTTGTTATCTAATCCTTGATCCTCTTTACATGCCACTAACTGTTGTGCTTCGTATCACTTAACTCTTCCTTCTTAATGTGTTCTATATTTGTGCTCCGACATTCATTACACTATCCGTGATTTCGAGTCAATTGTGATATTTAGAAGGAAACATTTTATAAGGAAAATTTGAAAGAATCTTAGGACTTGTTTTTGTATATTTTTTTATCTGTCTGTATGAGTCCCACATTATAGTAACACAAGACGTGTCCACGCACACAAACGTGACTCGATTTTCGCATCAAGGTACTAAGATTCGTGTGTCCTGAATACAAGTATGACCCTTGTCATAATGAGCTGGAAAGCTGCCCCGTCCTGTCCCTGGCTCGCCCTGACTCACCACGAGTGATTGTTTTTCAATACTAAACCACCTCTTGCTAGGGTGTAAGGACACACTATGTCTGACATCACTTTAATAGGTGAATAACATCATACTTGGTTCCTGATAATGTCTCGGTACTTACTACAATACAATCAGCACTAAATACTACATCAAAAATAACACAAAAGATTCCCTGCAGCCCTAGCTGGTGTTTGTAGGTGGCAGCCTCTTCAAGTCCTTGGCTCTGTGATGGAAGCCACCACACATCAGTTCAGGCGTCAATACACCCGTCAGGAAAATACAGGTACAGCTAAAACACCCTCTGAGCCACCTCACAAGGCTAGGGGTACCACATCCACGTCGCCATGCAGTGTTTCAGCAAGTACATCCTTCTTGAAACGGTAGCTATGGATGCCAACCACGAAACCCTCTGCTCCTCCACTTAGTCCACTGACAACTCCTGCCAATTTGAAATAGGAATCCTCCAAACTTGGTCCCAAAGCTAGCCTCTGCTCTCTATCCAAGTTCCCGCCAAATCCCCCCCGGCCCCTTACCCCAAACAAACTTAACACTCGTTCTCCGTTTCAACTTGCCTTCGAGCCTTCTAGTCGCGAGATTCAAGTCCATCATGTCTCGCATTCTTTTACTATGATAAACCCGTATATATGTGTAACAGTGTTACTGGAGTGGCGGGCTGACGAGGCTGACACCAGCAGTGTTGGTGGCGGCGGTCAGGGTGTAGGCAGCAGGAGGAGAGGAGTGAAGAAGGATAATCAGGAGTGGAATGCTTGCCTTGAGTTTATTGCAAGTTATGCATGAGGCGAGTTAATAAATACATAAAGGAGTGAAGGGGAGTGATGCGGGTCCTGGCGTCGCCCTCGGGAAGGGGATGGAAGTGTTTTCACTATGCGTAACGGGGTGCTGGGGTGCCGTAACTCTGGTGTGGGCGGCCGGTGCCAGCAGGGTACTGGGGCTCGCCTTCGTAGGTGACATCGGCTACGAAACCTGAGTTTCCTTGGACAGTGTAGGTGACCTTCTGGAGGCGACCGTCGGGCAGTTGCACGAAGTAGTATCCTTGAGTGTTGTCTCCATCGCGGGCTTCCGAGTGGCCGTAGTTGTTGCCGGAATTAGGGTCATTGACTTCGTAGTTGAAGTCATAGTTGGCGGGTGCCTGCAGGAGGAGGAGGAGGAGGAGGAGGAGGAGTAAGGTTTTTGAGGGGAAGTGTTGCACGATGAATAAAGGTTGGTGAGGGTAAGGGAAGGAGGCAGGGTGGTGTACTTACAGTTTGATAGGAGTCCTGGGGTACGTAGGAGGCGGAGGAGAGAGCCACGAGGGCGACTAGGACGATGAGCTGTGGGTGTGAGTAATAAGATGAGCGTTAGTGAGGTGTGTGAGGTAGGTGGTGTGTGTCTCAAGCGGGTGTATTGTTGTGAGACTGTACCTTGCAAGCCATGTTGAGACCGAAGAGTGAATGGTGATGTTGGTGTGAAGCGGCACGGTTTATATAGCGCCAAGTGGCTGGTCGTGGATGATGGGGAAGGAAAGTCAAGGAGTCCTTGACACAACATTGTGATGGTGAGGATGAGTGGTATTTGTTAAGTGGGAGTAGTAATGGTGGAGTAATGACGTAAATGGATCATGTTTATAGATCATCATATTCTACATTATTTTCAATGTTGTCTTAGGTCGATAGTTTGAAATGGACTTTCATCAAATATATTTGTGTGATGTCTTCTGTTATTCTTATATAATAGTGTTTCTTAAACTTTTCTGACAATTGATTGCCTGTACAAGAAAGTGATAAATAAACTCCCTTTGAAATATCTCTATACATGTTTGTTGTAGAAAGATAATTAACGAGGAGCAGATAGTCCATCGTGTTAGAAAATGTAACTTAATATGTTTAGTTAGTGAAATATACTCATACGAACAAGAAGCGAGAGTATCTTAGGTTGAGTAGGAGGCAGGAGGATGGCTCATTTGGCGCCTGTGTTGGTGTGACTCATGGCCAGTGAGTGTGGCCTCGTGTTGCAGTATTGATCTCTTTCCTCGTAAGCTGGGGTGGCCACCCTTGGCCTAACATTATGTGCCTGATTCTCCATTGCTATGTACTGTACATGTACAACTATTTATAACATTAGCTTCCCTTGCCTGTGTTGTTTCCTAAATAACATTCAAAATGTTGTTAGAACTGTTTTGTTATCTAATCCTTGATCCTCTTTACATGCCACTAACTGTTGTGCTTCGTATCACTTAACTCTTCCTTCTTAATGTGTTCTACATTTGTGCTCCGACATTCATTACACTATCCGTGATTTCGATTCAATTGTGATATTTAGAAGGAAACATTTTATAAGGAAAATTTGAAAGAATCTCAGGACCTGTTTTTGTATATTTTTTTATCTGTCTGTATGAGTCCCACATTATAGTAACACAAGACGTGTCCACGCACACAAGCGTGACTCGATTTTTGCATGAAGGTACTAAGATTCGTGTGTCCTGAATACAAGTATGACCCTTGTCATAATGAGCTGGAAAGCTGCCCCGTCCTGTCCCTGGCTCGCCCTGACTCACCACGAGTGATTGTTTTTCAATACTAAACCACCTCTTGCTAGGGTGTAAGGACACACTATGTCTGACATCACTTTAATAGGTGAATAACATCATACTTGGTTCCTGATAATGTCTCGGTACTTACTACAATACAATCAGCACTAAATACTCCATCAAAAATAACACAAAAGATTCCCTACAGCCCTAGCTGGTGTTTGTAGGTGGCAGCCTCTTCAAGTCCTTGGCTCTGTGATGGAAGCCACCACACATCAGTTCAGGCGTCAATACACCCGTCAGGAACACACAGGTACAGCAGAAACACCCTCTGAGCCACCTCACAAGGCTAGGGGTACCACATTCACGTCGCCATGCAGTGTTTCAGCAAGTACATCCTTCTTGAAACGGTAGCTATGGATGCCAACCACGAAACCCTCTGCTCCTCCACTTAGTCCACTGACAACTCCTGCCAATTTGAAATAGGAATCCTCCAAACTTGGTCCCAAAGCTAGCCTCTGCTCTCTATCCAAGTTCCCGCCAAATCCCCCCCGGCCCCTTACCCCAAACAAACTTAACACTCGTTCTCCGTTTCAACTTGCCTTCGAGCCTTCTAGTCGCGAGATTCAAGTTCATCATGTCTCGCATTCTTTTACTATGATAAACCCGTATATATGTGTAACAGTGTTACTGGAGTGGCGGGCTGACGAGGCTGACACCAGCAGTGTTGGTGGCGGCGGTCAGGGTGTAGGCAGCAGGAGGAGAGGAGTGAAGAAGGATAATCAGGAGTGGAATGCTTGCCTTGAGTTTATTGCAAGTTATGCATGAGGCGAGTTAATAAATACATAAAGGAGTGAAGGGGAGTGATGCGGGTCCTGGCGTCGCCCTCGGGATGGGGATGGAAGTGTTTTCACTATGCGTAACGGGGTGCTGGGGTGCCGTAACTCTGGTGTGGGCGGCCGGTGCCAGCAGGGTACTGGGGCTCGCCTTCGTAGGTGACATCGGCTACGAAACCTGAGTTTCCTTGGACAGTGTAGGTGACCTTCTGGAGGCGACCGTCGGGCAGTTGCACGAAGTAGTATCCTTGAGTGTTGTCTCCATCGCGGGCTTCCGAGTGGCCGTAGTTGTTGCCGGAATTAGGGTCATTGACTTCGTAGTTGAAGTCATAGTTGGCGGGTGCCTGCAGGAGGAGGAGGAGGAGTAAGGTTTTTGAGGGGAAGTGTTGCACGATGAATAAAGGTTGGTGAGGGTAAGGGAAGGAGGCAGGGTGGTGTACTTACAGTTTGATAGGAGTCCTGGGGTACGTAGGAGGCGGAGGAGAGAGCCACGAGGGCGACTAGGACGATGAGCTGTGGGTGTGAGTAATAAGATGAGCGTTAGTGAGGTGTGTGAGGTAGGTGGTGTGTGTCTGAAGCAGGTGTATTGTTGTGAGACTGTACCTTGCAAGCCATGTTGAGACCGAAGAGTGAATGGTGATGTTGGTGTGAAGCGGCACGGTTTATATAGCGCCAAGTGGCTGGTCGTGGATGATGGGGAAGGAAAGCCAAGGAGTCCTTGACACAACATTGTGATGGTGAGGATGAGTTGTATTTGTTAAGTGAGAGTAGTAATGGTGGAGTAATGACGTAAATGGATCATGTTTATAGATCATCATATTCTACATTATTTTCAATGTTGTCTTAGGTCGATAGTTTGAAATGGACTTTCATCAAATATATTTGTGTGATGTCTTCTGTTATTCTTATATAATAGTGTTTCTTAAACTTTTCTGACAATTGATTGCCTGTACAAGAAAGTGATAAATAAACTCCCTTTGAAATATCTCTATACATGTTTGTTGTAGAAAGATAATTAACGAAAAGCAGATAGTCCATCGTGTTAGAAAATGTAACTTAATATGTTTAGTTAGTGAAATATACTCATACGAACAAGAAGCGAGAGTATCTTAGGTTGAGTAGGAGGCAGGAGGATGGCTCATTTGGCGCCTGTGTTGGTGTGACTCATGGCCAGTGAGTGTGGCCTCGTGTTGCAGTATTGATCTCTTTCCTCGTAAGCTGGGGTGGCCACCCTTGGCCTAACATTATGTGCCTGATTCTCCATTGCTATGTACTGTACATGTACAACTATTTATAACATTAGCTTCCCTTGCCTGTGTTGTTTCCTAAATAACATTCAAAATGTTGTTAGAACTGTTTTGTTATCTAATCCTTGATCCTCTTTACATGCCACTAACTGTTGTGCTTCGTATCACTTAACTCTTCCTTCTTAATGTGTTCTACATTTGTGCTCCGACATTCATTACACTATCCGTGATTTCGATTCAATTGTGATATTTAGAAGGAAACATTTTATAAGGAAAATTTGAAAGAATCTCAGGACTTGTTTTTGTATATTTTTTTATCTGTCTGTATGAGTCCCACATTATAGTAACACAAGACGTGTCCACGCACACAAGCGTGACTCGATTTTTGCATGAAGGTACTAAGATTCGTGTGTCCTGAATACAAGTATGACCCTTGTCATAATGAGCTGGAAAGCTGCCCCGTCCTGTCCCTGGCTCGCCCTGACTCACCACGAGTGATTGTTTTTCAATACTAAACCACCTCTTGCTAGGGTGTAAGGACACACTATGTCTGACATCACTTTAATAGGTGAATAACATCATACTTGGTTCCTGATAATGTCTCGGTACTTACTACAATACAATCAGCACTAAATACTCCATCAAAAATAACACAAAAGATTCCCTACAGCCCTAGCTGGTGTTTGTAGGTGGCAGCCTCTTCAAGTCCTTGGCTCTGTGATGGAAGCCACCACACATCAGTTCAGGCGTCAATACACCCGTCAGGAACACACAGGTACAGCAGAAACACCCTCTGAGCCACCTCACAAGGCTAGGGGTACCACATTCACGTCGCCATGCAGTGTTTCAGCAAGTACATCCTTCTTGAAACGGTAGCTATGGATGCCAACCACGAAACCCTCTGCTCCTCCACTTAGTCCACTGACAACTCCTGCCAATTTGAAATAGGAATCCTCCAAACTTGGTCCCAAAGCTAGCCTCTGCTCTCTATCCAAGTTCCCGCCAAATCCCCCCCGGCCCCTTACCCCAAACAAACTTAACACTCGTTCTCCGTTTCAACTTGCCTTCGAGCCTTCTAGTCGCGAGATTCAAGTCCATCATGTCTCGCATTCTTTTACTATGATAAACCCGTATATATGTGTAACAGTGTTACTGGAGTGGCGGGCTGACGAGGCTGACACCAGCAGTGTTGGTGGCGGCGGTCAGGGTGTAGGCAGCAGGAGGAGAGGAGTGAAGAAGGATAATCAGGAGTGGAATGCTTGCCTTGAGTTTATTGCAAGTTATGCATGAGGCGAGTTAATAAATACATAAAGGAGTGAAGGGGAGTGATGCGGGTCCTGGCGTCGCCCTCGGGATGGGGATGGAAGTGTTTTCACTATGCGTAACGGGGTGCTGGGGTGCCGTAACTCTGGTGTGGGCGGCCGGTGCCAGCAGGGTACTGGGGCTCGCCTTCGTAGGTGACATCGGCTACGAAACCTGAGTTTCCTTGGACAGTGTAGGTGACCTTCTGGAGGCGACCGTCGGGCAGTTGCACGAAGTAGTATCCTTGAGTGTTGTCTCCATCGCGGGCTTCCGAGTGGCCGTAGTTGTTGCCGGAATTAGGGTCATTGACTTCGTAGTTGAAGTCATAGTTGGCGGGTGCCTGCAGGAGGAGGAGGAGGAGTAAGGTTTTTGAGGGGAAGTGTTGCACGATGAATAAAGGTTGGTGAGGGTAAGGGAAGGAGGCAGGGTGGTGTACTTACAGTTTGATAGGAGTCCTGGGGTACGTAGGAGGCGGAGGAGAGAGCCACGAGGGCGACTAGGACGATGAGCTGTGGGTGTGAGTAATAAGATGAGCGTTAGTGAGGTGTGTGAGGTAGGTGGTGTGTGTCTGAAGCAGGTGTATTGTTGTGAGACTGTACCTTGCAAGCCATGTTGAGACCGAAGAGTGAATGGTGATGTTGGTGTGAAGCGGCACGGTTTATATAGCGCCAAGTGGCTGGTCGTGGATGATGGGGAAGGAAAGCCAAGGAGTCCTTGACACAACATTGTGATGGTGAGGATGAGTTGTATTTGTTAAGTGAGAGTAGTAATGGTGGAGTAATGACGTAAATGGATCATGTTTATAGATCATCATATTCTACATTATTTTCAATGTTGTCTTAGGTCGATAGTTTGAAATGGACTTTCATCAAATATATTTGTGTGATGTCTTCTGTTATTCTTATATAATAGTGTTTCTTAAACTTTTCTGACAATTGATTGCCTGTACAAGAAAGTGATAAATAAACTCCCTTTGAACTATCTCTATACATGTTTGTTGTAGAAAGATAATTAACGAAAAGCAGATAGTCCATCGTGTTAGAAAATGTAACTTAATATGTTTAGTTAGTGAAATATACTCATACGAACAAGAAGCGAGAGTATCTTAGGTTGAGTAGGAGGCAGGAGGATGGCTCATTTGGCGCCTGTGTTGGTGTGACTCATGGCCAGTGAGTGTGGCCTCGTGTTGCAGTATTGATCTCTTTCCTCGTAAGCTGGGGTGGCCACCCTTGGCCTAACATTATGTGCCTGATTCTCCATTGCTATGTACTGTACATGTACAACTATTTATAACATTAGCTTCCCTTGCCTGTGTTGTTTCCTAAATAACATTCAAAATGTTGTTAGAACTGTTTTGTTATCTAATCCTTGATCCTCTTTACATGCCACTAACTGTTGTGCTTCGTATCACTTAACTCTTCCTTCTTAATATGTTCTACATTTGTGCTCCGACATTCATTACACTATCCGTGATTTCGAGTCAATTGTGATATTTAGAAGGAAACATTTTATAAGGAAAATTTGAAAGAATCTCAGGACTTGTTTTTGTATATTTTTTTATCTGTCTGTATGAATCCCACATTATAGTAACACAAGACGTGTCCACGCACACAAACGTGACTCGATTTTCGCATCAAGGTACTAAGATTCGTGTGTCCTGAATACAAGTATGACCCTTGTCATAATGAGCTGGAAAGCTGCCCCGTCCTGTCCCTGGCTCGCCCTGACTCACCACGAGTGATTGTTTTTCAATACTAAACCACCTCTTGCTAGGGTGTAAGGACACACTATGTCTGACATCACTTTAATAGGTGAATAACATCATACTTGGTTCCTGATAATGTCTCGGTACTTACTACAATACAATCAGCACTAAATACTACATCAAAAATAACACAAAAGATTCCCTGCAGCCCTAGCTGGTGTTTGTAGGTGGCAGCCTCTTCAAGTCCTTGGCTCTGTGATGGAAGCCACCACACATCAGTTCAGGCGTCAATACACCCGTCAGGAACACACAGGTACAGCAGAAACACCCTCTGAGCCACCTCACAAGGCTAGGGGTACCACATTCACGTCGCCATGCAGTGTTTCAGCAAGTACATCCTTCTTGAAACGGTAGCTATGGATGCCAACCACGAAACCCTCTGCTCCTCCACTTAGTCCACTGACAACTCCTGCCAATTTGAAATAGGAATCCTCCAAACTTGGTCCCAAAGCTAGCCTCTGCTCTCTATCCAAGTTCCCGCCAAATCCCCCCCGGCCCCTTACCCCAAACAAACTTAACACTCGTTCTCCGTTTCAACTTGCCTTCGAGCCTTCTAGTCGCGAGATTCAAGTCCATCATGTCTCGCATTCTTTTACTATGATAAACCCGTATATATGTGTAACAGTGTTACTGGAGTGGCGGGCTGACGAGGCTGACACCAGCAGTGTTGGTGGCGGCGGTCAGGGTGTAGGCAGCAGGAGGAGAGGAGTGAAGAAGGATAATCAGGAGTGGAATGCTTGCCTTGAGTTTATTGCAAGTTATGCATGAGGCGAGTTAATAAATACATAAAGGAGTGAAGGGGAGTGATGCGGGTCCTGGCGTCGCCCTCGGGATGGGGATGGAAGTGTTTTCACTATGCGTAACTGGGTGCTGGGGTGCCGTAACTCTGGTGTGGGCGGCTGGTGCCAGCAGGGTACTGGGGCTCGCCTTCGTAGGTGACATCGGCTACGAAACCTGAGTTTCCTTGGACAGTGTAGGTGACCTTCTGGAGGCGACCGTCGGGCAGTTGCACGAAGTAGTATCCTTGAGTGTTGTCTCCATCGCGGGCTTCCGAGTGGCCGTAGTTGTTGCCGGAATTAGGGTCATTGACTTCGTAGTTGAAGTCATAGTTGGCGGGTGCCTGCAGGAGGAGGAGGAGAAGTAAGGTTTTTGAGGGGAAGTGTTGCACGATGAATAAAGGTTGGTGAGGGTAAGGGAAGGAGGCAGGGTGGTGTACTTACAGTTTGATAGGAGTCCTGGGGTACGTAGGAGGCGGAGGAGAGAGCCACGAGGGCGACTAGGACGATGAGCTGTGGGTGTGAGTAATAAGATGAGCGTTAGTGAGGTGTGTGAGGTAGGTGGTGTGTGTCTGAAGCAGGTGTATTGTTGTGAGACTGTACCTTGCAAGCCATGTTGAGACCGAAGAGTGAATGGTGATGTTGGTGTGAAGCGGCACGGTTTATATAGCGCCAAGTGGCTGGTCGTGGATGATGGGGAAGGAAAGTCAAGGAGTCCTTGACACAACATTGTGATGGTGAGGATGAGTTGTATTTGTTAAGTGGGAGTAGTAATGGTGGAGTAATGACGTAAATGGATCATGTTTATAGATCATCATATTCTACATTATTTTCAATGTTGTCTTAGGTCGATAGTTTGAAATGGACTTTCATCAAATATATTTGTGTGATGTCTTCTGTTATTCTTATATAATAGTGTTTCTTAAACTTTTCTGACAATTGATTGCCTGCACAAGAAAGTGATAAATAAACTCCCTTTGAAATATCTCTATACATGTTTGTTGTAGAAAGATAATTAACGAGGAGCAGATAGTCCATCGTGTTAGAAAATGTAACTTAATATGTTTAGTTAGTGAAATATATTCATACGAACAAGAAGCGAGAGTATCTTAGGTTGAGTAGGAGGCAGGAGGATGGCTCATTTGGCGCCTGTGTTGGTGTGACTCATGGCCAGTGAGTGTGGCCTCGTATTGCAGTATTGATCTCTTTCCTCGTAAGCTGGGGTGGCCACCCTTGGCCTAACATTATGTGCCTGATTCTCCATTGCTATGTACTGTACATGTACAACTATTTATAACATTAGCTTCCCTTGCCTGTGTTGTTTCCTAAATAACATTCAAAATGTTGTTAGAACTGTTTTTTTATTTAATCCTTGATCCTCTTTACATGCCACTAACTGTTGTGTTTCGTATCACTTAATTCTTCCTTCTTAATGTGTTCTACATTTGTGCTCCGACATTCATTACACCATCCGTGATTTCGATTCAATTGTGATATTTAGAAGGAAACATTTTATAAGGAAAATTTGAAAGAATCTCAGGACTTGTTTTTGTATATTTTTTTATCTGTCTGTATGAGTCCCACATTATAGTAACACAAGACGTGTCCACGCACACAAACGTGACTCGATTTTCGCATGAAGGTACTAAGATTCGTGTGTCCTGAATACAAGTATGACCCTTGTCATAATGAGCTGGAAAGCTGCCCCGTCCTGTCCCTGGCTCGCCCTGACTCACCACGAGTGATTGTTTTTCAATACTAAACCACCTCTTGCTAGGGTGTAAGGACACACTATGTCTGACATCACTTTAATAGGTGAATAAAATCATACTTGGTTCCTGATAATGTCTCGGTACTTACTACAATACAATCAGCACTAAATACTCCATCAAAAATAACACAAAAGATTCCCTGCAGCCCTAGCTGGTGTTTGTAGGTGGCAGCCTCTTCAAGTCCTTGGCTCTGTGATGGAAGCCACCACACATCAGTTCAGGCGTCAATACACCCGTCAGGAACACACAGGTACAGCAGAAACACCCTCTGAGCCACCTCACAAGGCTAGGGGTACCACATCCACGTCGCCATGCAGTGTTTCAGCAAGTACATCCTTCTTGAAACGGTAGCTATGGATGCCAACCACGAAACCCTCTGCTCCTCCACCTAGTCCACTGACAACTCCTGCCAATTTGAAATAGGAATCCTCCAAACTTGGTCCCAAAGCTAGCCTCTGCTCTCTATCCAAGTTCCCGCCAAATCCCCCCCGGCCCCTTACCCCAAACAAACTTAACACTCGTTCTCCGTTTCAACTTGCCTTCGAGCCTTCTAGTCGCGAGATTCAAGTCCATCATGTCTCGCATTCTTTTACTATGATAAACCCGTATATATGTGTAACAGTGTTACTGGAGTGGCGGGCTGACGAGGCTGACACCAGCAGTGTTGGTGGCGGCGGTCAGGGTGTAGGCAGCAGGAGGAGAGGAGTGAAGAAGGATAATCAGGAGTGGAATGCTTGCCTTGAGTTTATTGCAAGTTATGCATGAGGCGAGTTAATAAATACATAAAGGAGTGAAGGGGAGTGATGCGGGTCCTGGCGTCGCCCTCGGGATGGGGATGGAAGTGTTTTCACTATGCGTAACGGGGTGCTGGGGTGCCGTAACTCTGGTGTGGGCGGCCGGTGCCAGCAGGGTACTGGGGCTCGCCTTCGTAGGTGACATCGGCTACGAAACCTGAGTTTCCTTGGACAGTGTAGGTGACCTTCTGGAGGCGACCGTCGGGCAGTTGCACGAAGTAGTATCCTTGAGTGTTGTCTCCATCGCGGGCTTCCGAGTGGCCGTAGTTGTTGCCGGAATTAGGGTCATTGACTTCGTAGTTGAAGTCATAGTTGGCGGGTGCCTGCAGGAGGAGGAGGAGGAGTAAGGTTTTTGAGGGGAAGTGTTGCACGATGAATAAAGGTTGGTGAGGGTAAGGGAAGGAGGCAGGGTGGTGTACTTACAGTTTGATAGGAGTCCTGGGGTACGTAGGAGGCGGAGGAGAGAGCCACGAGGGCGACTAGGACGATGAGCTGTGGGTGTGAGTAATAAGATGAGCGTTAGTCAGGTGTGTGAGGTAGGTGGTGTGTGTCTGAAGCAGGTGTATTGTTGTGAGACTGTACCTTGCAAGCCATGTTGAGACCGAAGAGTGAATGGTGATGTTGGTGTGAAGCGGCACGGTTTATATAGCGCCAAGTGGCTGGTCGTGGATGATGGGGAAGGAAAGTCAAGGAGTCCTTGACACAACATTGTGATGGTGAGGATGAGTGGTATTTGTTAAGTGGGAGTAGTAATGGTGGAGTAATGACGTAAATGGATCATGTTTATAGATCATCATATTCTACATTATTTTCAATGTTGTCTTAGGTCGATAGTTTGAAATGGACTTTCATCAAATATATTTGTGTGATGTCTTCTGTTATTCTTATATAATAGTGTTTCTTAAACTTTTCTGACAATTGATTGCCTGTACAAGAAAGTGATAAATAAACTCCCTTTGAAATATCTCTATACATGTTTGTTGTAGAAAGATAATTAACGAGGAGCAGATAGTCCATCGTGTTAGAAAATGTAACTTAATATGTTTAGTTAGTGAAATATACTCATACGAACAAGAAGCGAGAGTATCTTAGGTTGAGTAGGAGGCAGGAGGATGGCTCATTTGGCGCCTGTGTTGGTGTGACTCATGGCCAGTGAGTGTGGCCTCGTGTTGCAGTATTGATCTCTTTCCTCGTAAGCTGGGGTGGCCACCCTTGGCCTAACATTATGTGCCTGATTCTCCATTGCTATGTACTGTACATGTACAACTATTTATAACATTAGCTTCCCTTGCCTGTGTTGTTTCCTAAATAACATTCAAAATGTTGTTAGAACTGTTTTGTTATCTAATCCTTGATCCTCTTTACATGCCACTAACTGTTGTGCTTCGTATCACTTAACTCTTCCTTCTTAATGTGTTCTACATTTGTGCTCCGACATTCATTACACTATCCGTGATTTCGAGTCAATTGTGATATTTAGAAGGAAACATTTTATAAGGAAAATTTGAAAGAATCTCAGGACTTGTTTTTGTATATTTTTTTATCTGTCTGTATGAGTCCCACATTATAGTAACACAAGACGTGTCCACGCACACAAGCGTGACTCGATTTTTGCATGAAGGTACTAAGATTCGTGTGTCCTGAATACAAGTATGACCCTTGTCATAATGAGCTGGAAAGCTGCCCCGTCCTGTCCCTGGCTCGCCCTGACTCACCACGAGTGATTGTTTTTCAATACTAAACCACCTCTTGCTAGGGTGTAAGGACACACTATGTCTGACATCACTTTAATAGGTGAATAACATCATACTTGGTTCCTGATAATGTCTCGGTACTTACTACAATACAATCAGCACTAAATACTCCATCAAAAATAACACAAAAGATTCCCTGCAGCCCTAGCTGGTGTTTGTAGGTGGCAGCCTCTTCAAGTCCTTGGCTCTGTGATGGAAGCCACCACACATCAGTTCAGGCGTCAATACACCCGTCAGGAACACACAGGTACAGCAGAAACACCCTCTGAGCCACCTCACAAGGCTAGGGGTACCACATCCACGTCGCCATGCAGTGTTTCAGCAAGTACATCCTTCTTGAAACGGTAGCTATGGATGCCAACCACGAAACCCTCTGCTCCTCCACTTAGTCCACTGACAACTCCTGCCAATTTGAAATAGGAATCCTCCAAACTTGGTCCCAAAGCTAGCCTCTGCTCTCTATCCAAGTTCCCGCCAAATCCCCCCCGGCCCCTTACCCCAAACAAACTTAACACTCGTTCTCCGTTTCAACTTGCCTTCGAGCCTTCTAGTCGCGAGATTCAAGTCCATCATGTCTCGCATTCTTTTACTATGATAAACCCGTATATATGTGTAACAGTGTTACTGGAGTGGCGGGCTGACGAGGCTGACACCAGCAGTGTTGGTGGCGGCGGTCAGGGTGTAGGCAGCAGGAGGAGAGGAGTGAAGAAGGATAATCAGGAGTGGAATGCTTGGCTTGAGTTTATTGCAAGTTATTCATGAGGCGAGTTAATAAATACATAAAGGAGTGAAGGGGAGTGATGCGGGTCCTGGCGTCGCCCTCGGGATGGGGATGGAAGTGTTTTCACTATGCGTAACGGGGTGCTGGGGTGCCGTAACTCTGGTGTGGGCGGCCGGTGCCAGCAGGGTACTGGGGCTCGCCTTCGTAGGTGACATCGGCTACGAAACCTGAGTTTCCTTGGACAGTGTAGGTGACCTTCTGGAGGCGACCGTCGGGCAGTTGCACGAAGTAGTATCCTTGAGTGTTGTCTCCATCGCGGGCTTCCGAGTGGCCGTAGTTGTTGCCGGAATTAGGGTCATTGACTTCGTAGTTGAAGTCATAGTTGGCGGGTGCCTGCAGGAGGAGGAGGAGGAGTAAGGTTTTTGAGGGGAAGTGTTGCACGATGAATAAAGGTTGGTGAGGGTAAGGGAAGGAGGCAGGGTGGTGTACTTACAGTTTGATAGGAGTCCTGGGGTACGTAGGAGGCGGAGGAGAGAGCCACGAGGGCGACTAGGACGATGAGCTGTGGGTGTGAGTAATAAGATGAGCGTTAGTGAGGTGTGTGAGGTAGGTGGTGTGTGTCTCAAGCGGGTGTATTGTTGTGAGACTGTACCTTGCAAGCCATGTTGAGACCGAAGAATGAATGGTGATGTTGGTGAGAAGCGGCACGGTTTATATAGCGCCAAGTGGCTGGTCGTGGATGATGGGGAAGGAAAGCCAAGGAGTCCTTGACACAACATTGTGATGGTGAGGATGAGTTGTATTTGTTAAGTAGGTAATATAATGAGAGGAGAGGCAGAGGTTTTTGTTGCGCGTTTGCCATAAAAATTGCTAATGCCTTTGAAATATTCGTTTAGTTTAGGATCGGAACGGTTATAGGATATTACAACACTTTTTGCAACAAAGAAAAATATTTGGCGTTAGTCGTTACAGGGCGAGAAGTAGGAGTCTCTGAGATTTTAATATCCGTTTGGTAAATATAGTAATGTGTCGTGCCTCGGGTGTCGCTACTGGGATTTCTGCAGCATGATGGCCTTTACATCTCCGGGGCTGGCGTGTGTTACCTGCCATGCGTGCGTTACCTTCCTGGCTTGCGTTACTTTCCTGGCTTGTGTTACCTTGCTGGCTTGCGGAGAGGAAGAGAGAAGCAGTGAACGTAAATTTATTTCTCTTCATTTCCTGTTCCTGGTCCTCTTGGGATGATATTGTGATGTACTGTCTTTTAACTTTTTTTTTCTTTCCCCTTTATTTTTCTTTTCCTCTTGAGTGTGTTTTCTCTAGTTTACACACACACACACACACACACACACACACACACACACACACACACACACACACACACACACACACACACACACACACACACACACACACACCACATCTGTCCTCCACAATTTCTTTATTTCTCCTCAAACGCTTAATTTCCTTACTTACCGTGGTCAATAAACACGATTTGCTGACAAACACGCAATACGTTAATTCAAAAAGTGGCTTTGAACGTTTTTCTCTACAAACGTTCAAGACTCAATTTGCGTTTTGTACTATATACTACGCCATGTTTTGTAAGAAGAGTGATGGCATTCAGAATGTTAGGTAAAGGTTATTTGTGCCTTGTATGAATTGCTGGTGTGAGCTAATTTTTCCAGTTCTGAAGATCAAGAAGAAGAATGCGCCGCTAATCATCTTCACTTTTGTGTTGCTTCACTTTTTTTTTGTTATGTCTTTGTTCCCTCTGGAGTGGGTGTTGCATGTTGTTTTTGATGTGTTGGACTGCTTCTGGTATGTACTCGTAATACCTGTTTGAGCGTCTGTATATTTATCATGACCTTACGATACTGTTTATACATGGAACGAGTACTAGTTAAGCAGACTTGTTATTTCTTAAGCTGAAGAAGCAGAATTGTATTGTAAAAAGTATGGCGAGTGTCTCGTTTACATGCCTGTTTACTACAATTTTCTGACGTGATAACACAGTCGCAATAATCTCAAAATAAGCAGAAAATATTTGAGTTTAAGTGAAGCCGCAAAACCACAGTTATTAGGGAAAGTGTGGAGTGTGAGTCTTGTTCACAAGGTGTGACAAAATTACTTCACGATGATCAGCACATCTTTCTGCTTCCCAAGGACACCTGCACACACTTCCCACGTTCTGTACGCCTCCACCTCCTGCACTCCAACACTCCGAGGGTGTAGTGGGCGCAGAATGTACATAATCTGTAGGCTGTAACGTTCTTGTAGAGCGAATGTGGGATGCATTTATGCTTACACACTTACTTTAATTGATGAATATATATTTGTTATGTCGCCAATTTGTTAGCAAAGTTAACTATGAATACAAATTGCTTATAAATGACTTCATGTACTTGAATTTGATGTTTACTTAGCTTGCTTGTTGAAGGTTAGAACTCAAGTAACTCAAGCTAAGTGATGTGATGCAGTGGAACGCTTGCACGTGATGAGCAGGTGGAGTCATAACGAGAGTCTTCATGGACGGAATTATGCAACACAAAAACTACTCACACTTTTCACTTAAAAAAACAAACAAACACGTCCTACCACAAACCATACACCGTGATTGCAACTGATAACAGATAACAGGAGTGAACGTTCAGACATGAAACACACAGGCCGTGAAGATGAGAATGAAGATGACTGGCTTAGGAAAGTGACAGTGCAGTACATGTTCTGAACGTGTTTGGTGTCGCTCGGCATCACTCCAGCTAACCAGGGAGTGAGTCAAGCAATATTTGGCAGACTCACGGCAGTCATACAGATTATCCTTATCTAATTAACAGTTATCCCAGGACGCCCGTGCACCTATTTCATCCTCTTTCCTTTCCTCTTTTGGTCCAGTGTCCTTATCTTATCAGTTATCTTATCTTAATAGCTTTTGTTAATGTGTTCTGTTTCTTTATCTTCTTTATCTTTAACTTTGCATCATTCTTTTATTGACTTTATTTTTTTAGGTTGTATGGAGGCTTTATTTGGCCTAGGTTGCTTGGTTGATTAAAGAACTTACCTTCCACCCACAACTCCTGCCCCCCTGCCCCCCTGCCCCCCTGCCCCCCTGTCCCCCTACCCTCCATCACTCCTCAACTCTCTCCTTGCCTGTCCATCCCTCCATCCTTGCCTCCACGGTCCCCTCCTCCCCTCACCACCCCTCCCCCCCCTTCAACCGTTGCACATTCACCGCTGACCCACATCACGTCACGCGGCGGAAACACAAGTGACAAGGATAAAAGTGAGTTTGAAAGCGATTCACCGAGTAACGTAAGTTGGTCGTGAAATGTATCTTCTCTATTACAGCGCATTCTTTTTCTTTTTTTATATAAGTGAAAGTGTAGGAATTGTGTTTAGTTTTTGCTGCTTCAAATTTGTATCATTATTATTCTTACTTTGTTTGGTTATCTATTTATTATTATTATTATTATTATTATTATTATTATTATTATTATTATTATTATTATTATTATTATGATTCATACTATATTTTATCATTTGTTTTGTGTTTTAGTTTCATTTAAAAAAAAAAATTATTTGTATATTTATTTATTTATTTATTTATTTATTTATTTATTTATTTACCACAACCACCACCACCACCACCACCACCACCACCACCACCACCACCACCACCACCACCACAACAACGACGTAACCTTCTCTAATGCCACTGTTGTTTGCACATTCCTGTGGACGTGTAAAATGTACACGTTTTAACAATAATAAATAAACATGAAAAAAATATATATATATGAAAAAGAAAGAGAAAACATGTGTGCTTAAGTGTGTGGAGAGTGTATCATTATCTCTCTCTCTCTCTCTCTCTCTCTCTCTCTCTCTCTCTCTCTCTCTCTCTCTCTCTCTCTCTCTCTCTCTCTCTCTCTCTCTCTTTCAAGATCATCCTTCAAGTCTCCAAGGGAAAACATAGATGATCTTCCCCTTGTTGGCTCGAGGGGAAAACTAAACATAGTAATAGAGGGTAATGGGGGGGCCATGTGGTGTGTGGTGGTGGTGGTGGTGGTGGTGGTGGTGGTGGTGGTGGTGGTGGTGGTGGTTCTCTGTGGTGTTCCTAAGGGTGGGCAGTGCAGTACCGTAGATTTATTACCGCCAGCATTACTACTATACTATTAACATTACTACTATTACTACTATCATTATTATTACTACTATCATTATCATCATCATTACTACTACTACTACCATCATTATCACTACTACTACTACTACCATCATTACCATCATTAATACTATCATCATTACCATCATTACTACTACTACTACTACCATCATTATCATCATCATCATCATTATTATTACCATTACCAGAGCCAAGAGAGCCACGGTAGAATCTTGAAGCATTCTACAGTAGTCACGGGCGAATATCCTCCTCCTCCTCCTCCTCCTCCTCCTCCTCCTCCTCCTCCTCCTCAATATTTATTTTTATCATTAATATTTATTTTTATCATTAATATTTATTTTTATCATTAATATTTATTTTTATCATTAATATTTATTTTTATCATTAATATTTATTTTTATCATTAATATTTATTTTTATCATTAATATTTATTTTTATCATTAATATTTATTTTTTATCATTAATATTTATTTTTATCATTATTATTTATTTTTATCATTAATATTTATTTTTATCATTAATATTTATTTTTATCACTAATATTTATTTTTATCATCAATATTTATTTTTATCATTAATATTTATTTTTATCATTAATATTTATTTTTATCATTAATATTATTTTTATCATTAATATTTATTTTTATCATTAATATTTATTTTTATCATTAATATATATTTTTATCATTAATATATATTTTTATCATTAATATTTATTTTTATCATTAATATATATTTTTATCATTAATATATATTTTTATCATTAATATATATTTTTATCATTAATATTTATTTTTATCATTATTATTTATATTTATCATTAATATTTATTTTTATCATTAATATTTGTTTTTATCATTAATATATATTTTTATCATTAATATATATTTTTATCATTAATATTTATTTTTATCATTAATATTTATTTTTATCATTAATATATATTTTTATCATTAATATATATTTTTATCATTAATAATTATTTTTATCATTAATATTTATTTTTATCATTAATATATATTTTTATCATTAATATATATTTTTATCAATAATATATATTTTTATCATAAAATATATTTTTATCATTAATATATATTTTTATCATTAATATTTATTTTTATCATTAATATACATTTTTATCATTAATATTTATTTTTATCATTAATATTTATTTTTATCATTAATATATATTTTTATCATTAATATATATTTTCATCATTAATATATATTTTTATCATTAATATTTATTTTTATCATTAATATATATTTTTATCATTAATATATATTTTTATCATTAATATTTATTTTTATCATTAATATTTATTTTTATCATTAATATATATTTTTATCATTAATATATATTTTTATCAATAATATTTATTTTTATCATTAATATATATTTTTATCATTAATATATATTTTAATCATTAATATTTATTTTTATCATTAATATTTATTTTTATCATTAATATTTATTTTTTTCATTAATATATATTTTTATCATTAATATTTATTTTTATCATTAATATATATTTTTATCATTAATATTTATTTTTATCATTAATATTTATTTTTATCATTAATATATATTTTTATCATTAATATATATTTTTATCATTATTATTTATTTTTATCATTAATATTTATTTTTATCATTAATATTTATTTTTATCATTAATATTAATTTTTATCATTAATATTAATTTTTATCATTAATATTTATTTTTATCATTAATATATATTTTTATCATTAATATATATTTTTATCATTAATATTTATTTTTATCATTAATATATATTTTTATCATTAATATTTATTTTTATCATTAATATTTATTTTTATCATTAATATATATTTTTATCATTAATATATATTTTTATCATTAATATATATTTTTATCATTAATATATATTTTTATCATTAATATTTATTTTTATCATTATTATTTATTTTTATCATTAATATTTATTTTTATCATTAATATTTATTTTTATCATTAATACTTATTTTTATCATTAATATATATTTTTATCATTAATATATATTTTTATCATTATTATTTATTTTTATCATTAATATATATTTTTATCATTAATATTTATTTTTATCATTAATATTTATTTTTATCATTAATATATATTTTTATCATTAATATATATTTTTATCATTAATATTTATTTTTATCATTAATATATATTTTTATCATTAATATATATTTTTATCATTAATAATTATTTTTATCATTAATATTTATTTTTATCATTAATATATATTTTTATCATTAATATATATTTTTATCAATAATATATATTTTTATCATAAAATATATTTTTATCATTAATATATATTTTTATCATTAATATTTATTTTTATCATTAATATACATTTTTATCATTAATATTTATTTTTATCATTAATATTTATTTTTTATCATTAATATATATTTTTATCATTAATATATATTTTCATCATTAATATATATTTTTATCATTAATATTTATTTTTATCATTAATATATATTTTTATCATTAATATATATTTTTATCATTAATATATATTTTTATCATTAATATTTATTTTTATCATTAATATTTATTTATATCATTAATATTTATTTTTATCATTAATATTCATTTTTATCATTAATATTTATTTTTATCATTAATACTTATTTTTATCATTAATATTTATTTTTATCATTAATATTTATTTTTATCATTAATATTTATTTTTATCATTAATATTTATTTTTATCATTAATATTTATTTTTATCATTAATATTTATTTTTATCATTAAAATTTATTTTTATCATTAATATTTATTTTTATCATTAATATTTATTTTTATCATTAAAATTTATTTTTATCATTAATATTTATTTTTATCATTAATATTTATTTTTATCATTATTATTTATATTTATCACTAATATTTATTTTTATCATTAATATTTATTTTTATCATTAATATTTATTTTTATCATTAATATTTATTTTTATCATTAATATTTATTTTTATCATTAATATTTATTTTTATCATTAATATTTATTTTTATCATTAATATATATTTTTATCATTAATATATATTTTTATCATTAATATTTATTTTTATCATTAATATATATTTTTATCATTAATATATATTTTTATCATTAATATATATTTTTATCATTAATATTTATTTTTATCATTATTATTTATATTTATCATTAATATTTATTTTTATCATTAATATTTGTTTTTATCATTAATATATATTTTTATCATTAATATATATTTTTATCATTAATATTTATTTTTTATCATTAATATTTATTTTTATCATTAATATATATTTGTATCATTAATATTTATTTTTATCATTAATCTTCATTTTTATCATTAATATATATTTTTATCATTAATATATATTTTTATCATTAATATATATTTTTATCATTAATATTTATTTTTATCATCAATATATATTTTTATCATTAATATATATTTTTATCATTAATATTTATTTTTATCATTAATATATATTTTTATCATTAATATTTATTTTTATCATTAATATTTATTTTTATCATTAATATATATTTTTATCATTAATATATATTTTTATCATTAATATATATTTTTATCATTAATATTTATTTTTATCATTATTATTTATTTTTATCATTAATATTTATTTTTAACATTAATATATATTGTTATCATTAATATATATTTTTATCATTAATATTTATTTTTATCATCAATATTTATTTTTATCATTAATATTTATTTTTATCATTAATATTTATTTTTATCATTAATACTTATTTTTATCATTAATATATATTTTTATCATTAATATATATTTTTATCATTAATATTTATTTTTATCATTAATATTTATTTATATCATTAATATTTATTTTTATCATTAATATTCATTTTTATCATTAATATTTATTTTTATCATTAATACTTATTTTTATCATTAATATTTATTTTTATCATTAATATTTATTTTTATCATTAATATTTATTTTTATCATTAATATTTATTTTTATCATTAATATTTCTTTTTATCATTAATATTTATTTTTATCATTAAAATTTATTTTTATCATTAATATTTATTTTTATCATTAATATTTATTTTTATCATTATTATTTATATTTATCACTAATATTTATTTTTATCATTAATATTTATTTTTTATCATTAATATTTATTTTTATCATTAATATTTATTTTTATCATTAATATTTATTTTTATCATTAATATTTATTTTTATCATTAATATTTATTTTTATCATTAATATATATTTTTATCATTAATATATATTTTTATCATTAATATTTATTTTTATCATTAATATATATTTTTATCATTAATATATATTTTTATCATTAATATATATTTTTATCATTAATATTTATTTTTATCATTATTATTTATATTTATCATTAATATTTATTTTTATCATTAATATTTATTTTTATCATTAATATATATTTTTATCATTAATATATATTTTTATCATTAATATTTATTTTTATCATTAATATTTATTTTTATCATTAATATATATTTTTATCATTAATATTTATTTTTATCATTAATATTTATTTTTATCATTAATATATATTTTTATCATTAATATATATTTTTATCATTAATATATATTTTTATCATTAATATTTATTTTTATCATTATTCTTCATTTTTATCATTAATATATATTTTTATCATTAATATATATTTTTATCATTAATATATATTTTTATCATTAATATTTATTTTTATCATTAATATATATTTTTATCATTAATATATATTTTTATCATTAATATTTATTTTTATCATTAATATATATTTTTATCATTAATATTTATTTTTATCATTAATATTTATTTTTTATCATTAATATATATTTTTATCATTAATATATATTTTTATCATTAATATATATTTTTATCATTAATATTTATTTTTATCATTATTATTTATTTTTATCATTAATATTTATTTTTAACATTAATATATATTGTTATCATTAATATATATTTTTATCATTAATATTTATTTTTATCTTCAATATTTATTTGTATCATTAATATTTATTTTTATCATTAATATTTATTTTTATCATTAATACTTATTTTTATCATTAATATTTATTTTTATCATTAATATTTATTATTATAATTATTAATATTTATTTACTCCAACAGCAACACTTCCTTAACATGTATTATTATTAATTTCAAAACCTTTAACTTCAATATAAGTTTTCGTGGATTTGTGATGAAAATGGATTCGTGAAATTTTTGGCCCGAAGATTTCCACCAGAATTTGAGTCCAAAATAGTTTAGTCATTTTACAAGTAAAGTATTAGTCCTACAACAAAGATGTATAGAAACAAAGTTGTTCAGCTTGACAAGTTCTATCTGATGGTGTCATCCGTTTGTAAATTACTCTTTTGGTTTAGGAGAAAAATGTAATTAAGTAGAAGTTTTGTGTAAAATACAAATATATCAATATCTCCATTACTTACATTCCAATTACATTCTAGTAAAGCTCAAAGGAACGGGCGTCTCCTGCTCTATATTTACTATTACGTATGTTTTTTACGTAAACCTCATACTTTTCGAGTTATTTTGAAAAACATGATTTCATGAAAAAAATCTAAGGTGACACCCTTGAAAATTTCGTGAAAAATTTCCACACCTCAGAATTTCATGAAAATTTGTACCTAAAGGTTTTCAGTCAAACTGAACATGAATCTGGACTCAGTTTCATCATTACTATAATATTAAACACTATATACGCATGTGTGATTCGCCTAAAACTATTTATTCTCTCTATTTATCTCTCTATCTCTATCGCGCTGTCTCTCTCTCTCTCTCTCTCTCTCTCTCTCTCTCTCTCTCTCTCTCTCTCTCTCTCTCTTTGTCTCCCTCTCTCCAAACTCCTACAGCAAAATCATAATATTCTCCCCCTCCTCCCCCTCCCCCTCCTCCTCCTCCTCCTTCTCCTCCTCCTCCTCCTACTCCTCTGTGTCTTCCTTCTTAAATAGTCTTTAGTGGACCAATTAGCGCCAATATTTATTTTTATTATTAATATTTATTTTTATCATTAATATTTATTTTTATCATTAATCTTTATTTTTTTCATTAATATATATTTTCATCATTAATATATATTTTTATCATTAATATATATTTTTATCATTAATATTTATTTTTATCATTAATATTTATTTTTTATCATTAATATATATTTTTATCATTAAAATATATTTTTATCATTAATATTTATTTTTATCAATATTATTTATTTTTATCATTAATATTTATTTTTATCATTAATATTTATTTGTATCATTAATATTTATTTTTTATCATTGATATTTATTTTTATCATTGATATTTATTTTTATCATTAATATTTATTTTTATCATTAATATTTATTTTTATCATTAATATTTATTTTTATCATTAATATTTATTTTTATCATTATTATTTATTTTTATCATTAATATTTATTTTTATCATTAATATTTATTTTTATCATTAATATTTATTTTTATCGTTATTATTTATATCTATCATTAATATTTATTTTAATCATTAATATTTATTTTCATCATTAATATTTATTTTTATCATTAATATTTATTTTTATCATTAATATTTATTTTTATCATTAATAATTTTTATCATTAATATTTATTTTTATCATTATTATTTATTTTTATCATTAATATTTATTTTTATCATTAATATTTATTTTTATCATTAATATTTATTTTTATCATTAATATTTATTTTTATCATTAATATTTATTTTTATCATTAATATTTATTTTTTATCATTATTATTTATTTTTATCATTAATATTTATTTTTATCATTAATATTTATTTTTATCATTAATAAGAAAAATTTGAATAAAATCATAATTTTTTAAAAATCTATAAATCGAACACTTAGAAAAGACCTCGGCAGTGTAAGGGTTAATACTGGCAATAAGTTATGTTTAACCTGCCATTACCACCGAAACGAAGGATGCGAGGGGATTTCATTGAAATGTTCAAGATAATCAAAGGATTCGATAATATCAATACAGAAGATTACATTACTTTTGATTGATCAAATATAACAAGAAGACATCATTGTTTTAAGATTACTGGTAAAAGATTCACATCAAACAAAGCCAAGCACTTCTTTTTCAATCGGATCGTTAACGTTTGGAACTCCCTGCCCGCCAATGTCGTCGACAGTAAAACAATTACTACGTTCAAAAATAGACTTGACAAATATTTAGAAGCCAATCCACAACTAAAATACTATCCGTTAACGTAGCAAACTTTGAGTAAGTTCATCCTGATGTACCTAACTTACGAAATGTCGATTCAAAAGACGTCGCTAGTGGCCTGACATCGCTTGCCAGGAAGTAGTGGTAGCAGTAGTGGTAGTGACAGTAGTGGTAGCAGTAGTGGTAGTGACAGTAGTGGTAGCAGTAGTGGTAGTAACAGTCTGGTCTTGGTTGGCCTTCCTTTTCCTGCCAGCCATGGCTGGGGAGAGAAGCCTTCACCCTTACTATCCTGTATCCTTCACTCTAGACTAGATAGTGTACTCACAAACAGCCTCGTAAGGGCCAGCAGGCCTGTTGCTGTTTGTTCTTCCTATGTGTTCCTATGTGTTCCTCCTCCTCCTCCTCCTCTTGTAGCTACACATTCTTTCAATAAATACTGAGAGAGAGAGAGAGAGAGAGAGAGAGAGAGAGAGAGAGAGAGAGAGAGAGAGAGAGAGAGAGAGAGAGAGAGAGAGAGAGAGAGAGAGAGAGAGAGAGAGAGAGAGAGAGAGACTA
>JAPQNM010000015.1:4543138-4570638 GCA_029783475.1 Metacarcinus magister
GGGGGTGGCTGGGGTAGGGCTTGTGGGTTGGGAGGGGCTTGTGGGTTGGGTGTGGGGGGTGGTGGGGGTGGCTTGGATAGGGCTTGTGGGTTGGGCAGAGGCTTGTGGGTTGGGTGTGGGGGGTGGTGGGGGTTGCTGGGGTAGGGCTTGTGGGTTGGGTGTGGTGGGTGGTGGGGGTGGCTGGGGTAGGGCTTGTGGGTTGGGAGGGGCTTGTGGGTTGGGTGTGGGGGGTGGTGGGGGTGGCTTGGATAGGGCTTGTGGGTTGGCAGAGGCTTGTGGGTTGGGTGTGGGGGGTGGTGGGGGTGGCTGGGGTAGGGCTTGTGGGTTGGGTGTGGTGGGTGGTAGGGGTGGCTGGGGTAGGGCTTGTGGGTTGGGTGTGGTGGGGTGGTGGGGGTGGCTGGGGTAGGGCTTGTGGGTTGGGAGGGGCTTGTGGGTTGGGTGTGGTGGGTGGTGGGGGTGGCTGGGGTAGGGCTTGTGGGTTGGCAGAGGCTTGTGGGTTGGGTGTGGGGGGTGGTGGGGGTGGCTGGGGTAGGGCTTGTGGGTTGGCAGAGGCTTGTGGGTTGGGTGTGGTGGGTGTGGTGGGTGGCTTGGATAGGGCTTGTGGGTTGGCAGAGGCTTGTGGGTTGGGTGTGGGGGGTGGTGGGGGTGGCTGGGGTAGGTGAGAGTGTGGGTGATTGGGTGAGCCCAGGGCGTTGGGTCGTCATGTTTGTGGTGAGGGTCAGGCTTGTAGTCGGGGCCATGTGGTAGACTTGGTTTCGTCTCGCCGTCGAAAGATACGTTGGCTACGAAGCCGGACTGGCCGTCGACAACGTACTCCACCGTCTGTTTGCGAGTGTCTGGCAGCACCACGGAGTAAGTGCCTTTGGTGAGGTCCCCATGACGCGACTCCTGGTGACCGTGGTAGATGCCCTGCCCGTCTTTCACCGTGTAGTGGAAGTCGTATTTGGGAGTAACCTGAGAGAGAAAGAGACAGAGACACACGCTGATGAATGACGAGTGGTAGTTGGTGCTTTAAGAGTTTGTTACTGAGGGGAGTTTCATATACAAACACAATAATGAAACATTGTAATACTTGTACAGCAACCTGCGGCGTCGTCATACCGTGTAGTGAGGTCCATGGTGGGAGGGAGCAGGATAGCCCGGGTGGTGGATGGGGTGGGAGGGGTTTTGGTGGCCCGTGTGGTGGAGTCCATGGTGGTAGGGAGTATGGTACCCGGAGTGGTGGTCGTTGTGGTGAAGATAACTCTCCTCCCAATCACCAGAGACGGAAACCACCAGTGCGGCCAACGCTAGAAACTGTAATGCAAAGAATATAGATAGAATTACAAACTTATCCGAGGAAGAATCTATATGAGAAATGATGTTAAAGTTATATTCTGATATCATATGGATGTCCTGCAAGTGACTGCTCATGCACTTACTACCTCGCCGCCCATCACAGCTAGGAGAACACTTAATGCTGTCTAGTGAGCTCAGTATCCCCTTATATATCACTGTCCCACACTGTTCTTGAAGGATGGAACATTGTGATAGCTGAAGGTAATATTTTTTCCCACTTCTGGCATGACCCCTGAATGTTCTTAAGGTATTAACTTTTTTTTATGTCTACATGTTTTTTTCGTGAAGAAGGAAGTAACCTTTGTGGAAGAGGATTAGGCTTCTCTCCTCTTGGCATCTCCTGTTTCAAGAGGATGATGGTTGGTGTTATAGTGTGTGTCGTGTGTCTCGTTTTCTTTGTTTATGTTTGTTGTCAATTAGTGAAGAATGTGAAGGGAGACTCGCCTTGTATCGCTTGAGTCGCCTCCTCGTTGTGTTTGTCTTACGTCAAGAAATAAACTTATATCTATATTCTTCATTCGATGCTTCTTTTGGACGGCTCAGTTTGATAGGACCTTGATAATTTCCTGTTCTATTACATTCGGGATCAGATTACTCCGCCTGCATCACCTGTATCATCTTACTTGTCATCACTACTCGATAAATGTATAGCATTATTCTTTTATTCAGGTCACCTTTTCCCATCATACATGCATTGCCTTACTATTTCCTTCTCCCTAAACTGGTCTAATATCGGCAAAATCATGTCTGTTAGTAATAGTCACGCCTCTGCCATTTGTCATTACTTCCTCGAACACTTTTAGGTTAGATTAAAATGTACGATTATTGAAGGCATCTTAATTGATTGTTTTACTTCATTGTCTTCTTTTGGTGGCTCTCTGCTGTCTCACCGCGTTTGATTGTTTGATGAAACTTTCCACATATAGTCATTTTTTTCCTCCTCCGCTTAAGAAAAAAACTTAAACTAGTACGTCTGTTGCCTTGGACTGTAAGTATGAATAACGCCGTAGATCCTTTAGTGTCGGGAAGGACCAAGGGACTGCTGGTGGGAAGTCTTGGGTAAAGCCACAAAAACGTTATGTTATAAGAGGGAATTTAGGTTTTGTTGAGTTAAATTCAGTGAATGTCGAATGGTGAGGTGACGGAGTCCGGACACGATAGATGGAAATGTGTCGCGTATGACGGCAGCTTCGTGTTCAATTACTGATGATTAGGATCCAGTTACGTCAGTTTGAAGGACTCTTTTTTTTTGTTGGACTGAATCGTTCCAGAGACATTATTGTTTTATGGAGGAGCGACGTGGATTAGATCATAAGTATAAATGTGTGTGTGTGTGTGTGTGTGTGTGTGTGTGTGTGTGTGTGTGTGTGTGTGTGTGTGTGTGTGTGTGTGTGTGTGTGTGTGTGTGTGTCACCAGATGTACAAGGTGTCCGCTGTGACGAGTGGTACAGACTGTGGTACCGTCAAGGTGAGGGTATGGAGGTAAAACAACAAGTTCTTGGAAAGTTGTATTAACACGAAAGGGCGCTTGACAAGAGAACATGCAAAGGTGATGACGGACGCAGTAAAGCACCGCCAGACTCAATTGGAAAGCTGCCGGGAAGAAAGCGTGGGCGGTACAGTTATTAATTTGGAATGAACTGAACATAGTAACAATTACACAATACATAGCTAAATAAATAAATAAATAAATAATCCTATCATAATGTGATGAGTAGGCCTTCATTGGCAGCGAAGCATTGTCGGCATTACACTTGCGCCGGTCAGGAATAAATACAATACAAAAATACAAGAGAAAAATAATACAGTGAATAAATAAAAAAAAAAAAGTGTAACGGTGTTCACTACGAGAGGGTCATTTAGCCTCTGCGTATGGGAGAGCGGTAGACCCTAAGCCCCCCTTAATTAGGCTTAAGTGTTGGAATCGGCGTAGGCTTGGGTGGGTTAGGGTTAGAGGTTGTCGTAGACTTGGGTGGTTCAGGGTTAGAGGTTGTCGTAGGCTTGGGTGGTTCAGGCTTAGAGGTTGTCGTAGGCTTGGGTGGTTCAGGCTTAGAGGTTGTCGTGGGCTTGGGTGGTTCAGGCTTAGGGGTTGTCGTGGGCTTGGGTGGTTCAGGTTTAGGGGTTGTCGTGGGCTTGGGTGGTTCAGGCCTAGGGGTTGTCGTGGGCTTGGGTGGTTCAGGCTTAGAGGTTGTCGTAGGCTTGGGTGGTTCAGGCCTAGGGGTTGTCTTGGGCTTGGGTGGTTCAGGCTTCGGGGTTGGTTTTGGCTTGAGTGGCTGGGGCTTGGGAGTGGGTCTGCGTCTGGTAATCACGGGAGGCCTGTAAATGGCGATTGGTCTGTAAATCTGTCCGCGCTCTTCAGAACTGTCATCTATGGAGTCTGAATAAGACTCATCGCTTTCCTCAGATGAGTCTAATTTGTAAATCCGCCTCAGAGTCTGGTCTGGGTACTTTGCTTTACCCTCGTAGGTCACTTGTGCCAGAAAACCGGACTCTCCGTCCACGACGTACTCCACCGTCTGTTTGCGAGTGTCCGGCAGCACCACGTAATAGGAGCCCTTGGTGAGGTCTCCATCTCGGGACTCGCGGTGACCGTAGTCATTGCCCTTATTATTCACTATGTAGTGGAAGTCGTATTTAGCAGGAACCTGTTTAAAAGAAAGAGAGAATGAGGGAGTGAGTGAGGGAATTAGAGTGAGAGGAAGAGGCTGTCGACAAACAGATTTTCGAATTGTACTTTTCACTTTGACCCGGGTGGCCATCGATTTTAGATGCCGAGCCAAACTTAGTGTCAGTGAAATGTTCTTCCCTTGTTTAGGGTGTTGTGTTAGACTGCTGCTTCCCATTATAGAACTCGAGGAGGATAGATCTAGGGAAAGAAGACCGCCAAATGTCCTCCCATCATTCTGCACCTTCTTAAGGCTCCTAATGGCTTGGCACGTCAATTTTCATAGAAAGTCTGAATATGTATTTTTCTCCCACTTACCTTGTCTTCCTGTTTTTCGTAAGAGGGCGGGCCGTAGGTGCGTACTGGGGGCCTGTACACGGCTTTGTCCGCGAACGCGACGACCACTGCTGCGGCCAAGAGTAACACCTGTGAATACAAGAAAAGTAGCAATGTAATTATCAACGAAACAAAACAAAATGAAAACGGACTGGTGACACAAAAGGGGGAGGCAGCGGAGAGTGAAACAAAGAACTACAACTTTTGAGACGATGAACTTGCCACGTGGTGACCGTGAGAGGTACATGATTGGGTGGATTGGTGAAGCAGCGAAGAGTGAAACATAAAGGATTGAACTTGAAGGATGAAACGGCGAAGAAAGCAATATATATATACAAACGATGAAAGCAAAAACAAAAATAGTGTCATGATTGCTGCAGGTAATGAGAGGGTGGGTGTGTGTGCCTTACCTTCAGTACCATGATGGGTTTGTCGTGGTGATGGACTGATGCCTGACACCCTCGCTGTCCTCTTATATACGCTGACCACACACCCTCATGTCAGGGCACACTCAAAACAAGGCATCAACGAGTTTTTGTCTCAGTATCTATGACTAGTAGTAACAATCATGAATAGCTGCCCCGTGCATGATAAGGTGGCGTCACTAGGTGATTGGTGACCTATGGACTCAAGAAGCTGCCCACCACAACTGTTTTTTGTTGCTTTATATAATCAATATGGCCTGCTTTCTCTGTGCTGATGAATTAATGTTTATTCTGATGTATTATTTTCGGCTTCAATACATTAATTGCGTGTAAAAATTTAATTAAACAAAAATATGCCTCATGTGGAATACCTTTATAAAATCAATACACACACAACAAACAAAAAAACTTTGATTACATAAGACGCAACCTATTGTATGTATACTTGTGTTCTTACCTTGGGTCTCTGCCTGTCATTCTGCAGGACGTTTCTCGCTCCATATTGTCATTTAGTTTGCAGTTTTTTACATTCTTTGTCAATAGCAACCAATTTCTAATAGATTTTGAGTTTTAACGAATGAAAAAAGAAACGTTAATTAGACCAGAGAAAAATTTTGCATGGAGTAAAGGTCAGTTTTTATTGTGACGATGGTAACATGTTTGGTTTCGTGGTGCAAGATTGTGGTGGCGATCAGCACAGCCTGGCCACAGCACCGTGGCCACAGCACCGTGGCCACAGCACCGTGGCCACAGCACCGTGGCCAAAGCACCGTGGCCACAGCACCGTGACCACAGCACCGTGGCCACAGCACCGTGGCCACAGCACCTTGGCCACAGCACCGTGGCCACAACACCGTGGCCACAGCACCTTGGCCACAGCACCTTGGCCACAGCACCGTGGCCACAGCACCGTGGCCACAGCACCGTGGCCACAGCACCTTGGCCACAGCACCGTGGCCACAACACCGTGGCCACAGCACCGTGGCCACAGCACCGTGGCCAAAGCACCGTGGCCACAGCACCGTGGCCACAGCACCGTGGCCACAGCACCGTGGCCACAGCACCGTGGCCACAGCACCGTGGCCAAAACACCGTAGCCACAGCACCGTGGCCACAGCCCCGTGGCCACAGCACCGTGGCCACAGCCCCGTGGCCACAGCCCCGTGGCCACAGCCCCGTGGCCACAGCACCGTGGCCAAAGCACCGTGGCCACAGCACCGTGGCCACAGCACCGTGGCCACAGCACCGTGGCCACAGCACCGTGGCCACAGCACCGTGGCCACAGCACCGTGGCCAAAACACCGTAGCCACAGCCCCGTGGCCACAGCCCCGTGGCCACAGCCCCGTGGCCACAGCCCCGTGGCCACAGCCCCGTGGCCACAGCACCGTGGCCAAAGCACCGTGGCCACAGCACCGTGGCCACAGCACCGTGGCCACAGCACCGTGGCCACAGCACCGTGGCCACAGCACCGTGGCCACCGAGGCTCAAGGACGGTCAGGTTCACCGCACAGCCCCCCCCCCCCCCACAGGTCCGCCCTCACTGCCACGATAATATTGTATAACTGAGGAAATCTTCATAAAAACTTGCCACAAACAAATAATTATTCATAAATCCGTTGTGTAAGGTCTCCATTTATCTTAATATTTTGCAACAATTTAAAAATTTCTAGAAAGTGACCAACACGGGGCAGTGTGTGGCCCGGCGTGGGCTGGAAGTGTCACATTGTTTGGCCGATTATTTTGTCACCTTGGGAAGAATGTGTGTGTGTGTGTGTGTGTGTGTGTGAGTGTAATTCACTGTCTCTTTCGAGACAGCCGGCCGTCCCCCTATGGAAGAGCTCAGAGACCACTCACACACAACACACCGGGACAACGAGGTCACAAATCCTCGACTTACATCCCGTACCTACTCACTGCTAGGTGAACAGGGGCTACACGTGAAAGGACACACCCAAATAATCTCCGTCCGCCCAGGGGATCGAACCCTGGCCCCCTCGGTTGTGAGCCGAGTGCGCTAACCACTACGCTAGCGGACCGTGTGTGTGTGTGTGTGTGTGTGTGTGTGTGTGTGTGTGTGTGTGTGTGTGTGTGTGTGTGTGTGTGTGTGTGTGTGTGTGTGTGTGTGTGTGTGTGTGTGTGTGTGTGTGTGTGTGTGTGTGTGTGTGTGTGTGTGTGTGTGTGTGTGTGTGTGTGTGTTATTGTACGTTGGATGCGAGTAAAAAGTATAATTTACGTGATATTAACAAAACTCCTTTGATGAACTAACACTCACAGACATGACCCAGCCACCGCGGTGTGACGGTGTGTAACAGTCTGCTTTACCGCACACTAAACAAACACACGACATCTACTCTCATCCACCTACTCTTGGCCGCCCATCACCCACCCATTCATCCTGGGCCTGGCGCCACCCACACCAACGTGCTTCATCCCAAAAAACTGACCCGCTCCCCCCCCCCACCGCCCCCTTCTTGCCCACTTCTTGCCTCACTCTCTGCCCACCTCATTTCCAACGGCCTTCATGTCATGCACTAGTAAGATAACACTGCTGTACACTGAGGAGACTTTCAAGAATTTGATGGAAAATTAAATAGAAAAACAACTGGAGTTGTGCAATTGTTATCGGATAATGAGATCGATACAATAGGTTACATGCGAGTGAACAAGACGGCCATTAGAAACTCGCTCCTTTATCAAAACACACTGATGTTATATCTATCTATCTATCTATCTATCTATCTATCTATATATATATATATATATATATATATATATATATATATATATATATATATATATATGTATTTATTTATATATTGATTGATTACTTGATTGATTGATTGATCGATTATTTCTTTCTTTCTTTCTTTATTGAGACATCATGATGGGATGGTGATGAGTGGGCGAAAAAAAATAACATGAGTTTTATTCTTTTAATTCCGTGCTTAGTGTCGGTGTTGTACACGTTCCTTCACCTTCCTCATCACACTAAGGGAAACATTGACTCATAACGACTACAAATTACATGCGACGCAGCGAAGAAGAGGAAATATCATCAAACAAAAAAATAACGTTAACGTCAACAACAACAACATTGTATACAAGATTACCCCGCCCCCCCACCAACACATATCGGACTAATCAGCAGGGCGACCCCGCTGCAGCCACGCCCCGACACTAGGGTATATATAGACCTGTTGATGTGTTTATTTATTACAAGAGTGACCACCTAACAGCGACGAGGAGTCCACCCGCCACCACAAGGCAGGACCAAGGGAAGGGCGGCGACCAGACCACCGCCGCCATGAAGTAAGAAATAAGGAAGGGAGAAATTACTCCACACACTCCCACACTCCCACACTCCCACCAGATGAACCGTAGAGATCCATCCACTTATCACCAGCGACCAGACCACCGCCGCCATAAGTAGTCAGTATTTATGCCTCAAATTGCTTAATTTATTTATTGAATTTTTTGTTTGTAATCAACCAATGCACCATATATAGTATGCATATGTGGTCCCATTACCTCCCGCCCTAGCAACTATATGAAACCCTTGTACCAGTACCGTCTCTGTTTATAATGAATATATATATATATATATATATATATATATATATATATATATATATATATATATTATAAATAAATCCTGTTGGAACAATATCACAACATAACAATTCACGCACAAAAACACAAGCATTTGGTTTAATTAAGCCCCAGTGACTTTCCTTTCTCCTGCACCTCACTTCTCTCTCCCGTCCCCTAGTCTCTCTCACTCCTTACTGCTATCACTACTGCAATGATCTCACTTCTTAGTGTGTGTGTGTGTGTGTGTGTGTGTGTGTGTGTGTGTGTGTGTGTGTGTGTGTGTGTGTCATCGTACTTGGTGCCCCGGGAAGTTCAATTGATGGTTCTGGAGGTGGTGGTGTGTGAGGTGGATGCAAGGTCATGTAGGTACACAGCGGACGTGCCTTGCATGTGGCTGTGTCTAGGCAAGGCTTAGCGTGATGGTGCATTATTTTGGTTTCTTTTTATAGTATATCCTGCTCAAGGAGGTGAAAGAACAAAGGGTGAAGTTGCTCCATTTCTATATATCCAAAAAATATATATTCATTTCACATGTAGGTTGGTGGAGCATACTTGGTGCTGGTGTCACAATCTCTCACGCGGCAGATCACGTGGCTGAGTGACGCCTCCGAGACGACACGCAGTCAGGGCAGCGGGGAAAAAAAGCTTCATTAATCCAATGTAACATCATGTTTAACACCTATAACAAATATATAATTCACATTAATGAATTACTCTTGACTTGTAATTAATGATCCTACGGCTTTTCATTCCAGCTAACAATCAATCAATCAGTTAAGCCTACTGGCGCCACGGGTAAAAGGATAAATATGTGACAGTGATAGCGAATGTCATTAGATAGATTGACAGGAAGTGCATATGTACTTACACACCGGTACACGAGGCACTTTAATATAGTCATCCACTCTTTATGGCTCTGACCAAAGTATGTCTGGAAAAAAATATATCAATTTCAATTAATACGATTCCAGCAAGAGGCAAAAACAGTATAGGTCATGATAGTGTATGTCTGTCTGTCTGTCTATCTGTCTGCCTGCCTGCCTGTCTGCCTGTCCCTGTCCCTGTCTCTCTGTGCCTTTCTCTCTCTCTCTCTCTCTCTCTCTCTCTCTCTCTCTCTCTCTCTCTCTCTCTCTCTCTCTCTCTCTCTCTCTCTCTCTCTCTCTCTCTCTCTCTCTCACATGGATTCTCTTTTCAATATGCTAGTCTTGCTTAGAAATGCTTGTCACCCTTAGATGTAAATGTTTGACTTGATCTCAATATTTGTCTTTTCTCTTCCACCACATCACATTACCTTCTCTATTGAACACCATCTGTAGCAGTGATCAGGCTGACACGGTACTTAACGCCTATAGACCTTTGGTGAACTTTGTGATTAAAGATTATGAAATGGAGTGAATATTTGATTCGTAATCGTTACCATGCAGTTTTATATGACACAGAAGAAAAATGTCAACTTGTTCTTCTGCTGGAAATTGATTGTTCTCGAGTCATTTTCCCTTTGTCAGGAAATATTTAGTGTATTGATTTGTCAAAGAAAAGAGTTACATGTGCACGTTATATTTATTGAACACAGAATGGTTTGTGGTTTCATTCATATTTCTAGATGTGAAGTTCTTTTTTCGTGTGTGTGTGTGTGTGTGTGTGTGTGTGTGTGTGTGTGTGTGTGTGTGTGTGTGTGTGTGTGTGTGTGTGTTGATGTTGATGTTGTGCAATCCAAGTTAATGGCGATTTTCTGTTATGCAGCAACAATAAACGTTATACATTGTCACCTTTCCTTTGAATCCTTGGCCTGCTGATATTTGTTCGAGAATAGAAACTAGCTTTACTAGAACATAATTAGAGTGGGAACATAACACAAGGCCTAGGCGATAACTGGAGAAACTATAACCTACCATGTCCAAAGTGTGCAAGAGGATTGACGAAGATCAGGACTCTAGATCGTGTGGCTCCGCGTTGTCACTTGAAGTTTATGTCGCCCGTTGTTGCAAGTTGTTTGGCTTCCCTTCATAAACTTCCTCCTCCCGTCATTTCCTACCGGATATACGATTCATTCTCCCTTGTGCTTTTCAGACCGGTGGAGGCGTTCTTAAGCGTCCATGGATAATGTTATGACTTCTCCAAACAGAGTGTACTTATGTTTTTTTGGGTACAGTTTTTTTTGGAGGCAAACCAGCATCCTTCGTGACAACATGACACAGCCATGAATCATTGCTGTACACTTTGCTAGGGGCTGTTGTCATGACCTCAGAGGGTTGCCAAAAGGAGAAAATGAGAATAAGAATGAGAGAGAGAGAGAGAGAGAGAGAGAGAGAGAGAGAGAGAGAGAGAGAGAGAGAGAGAGAGAGAGAGAGAGAGAGAGAGAGAGAGAGAGATGGTGGTTCATCTCGGGTAATTGAATATCTTTATAATGGCCATTTTTTATTATGAGCTGTGATAAATAATTGTTAAATAAATGTTGAAGATTCCAAGCGTAGGGAAGAGGAGGTCGCTACGCTACCCTTGGAGGTGGCTACTGGCCGGTATGCGTCTCCACCTGTGTCACGTAGACACCAAAAATTCCTGACCCATGACGTAGCTGCCTTCTGTCACGTAGGCCAAAATTCCAACCATGACAACCAACCCTCACGTAATGGTCTCAAAGTTGCAGGAGGGGGAGGGGGGGACATTCCTATCTAAAAAGGATCACCCTAACTTCTCCAATAACATGTGGCAGCCCAGAAGAAGAAGAAGGAGAGAGAGAGAGAGAGAGAGAGAGAGAGAGAGAGAGAGAGAGAGAGAGAGAGAGAGAGAGAGAGAGAGAGAGAGAGAGAGAGAGAGAGAGAGAGAGAGAGAGAGAGAGAGAGATGGGAGTGGTTCATCTTCATCTCGGGTAATTGAATATCTTTATAATGGTCATTTTTTATTATGAGTTGTGATAAATAATTGTTAAATAAATGTTGAAGATTCCAAGTGTAGGGAAGAGGAGGTCGCGATGCTACTCTTGGAGGTGGCTACTGGCAGGCTGCGACAGGCTGCGGCAGGCGGCGGCAGGCTAGTAGTAAGGCCTGGCCGTGTAGACTGGTTCATGTTCCTATGAACTGTGCTTGTATGTGTTGTGGTTGTGGTAAGCTGGTTCGCCCTCGTAGGTGACCTTGGCCACGTAGCCGGAGTTGCCGTCGACAATGTACTCCACAATCTGTCTGCGAGTGTCCGGCAGCACCACGATGTATTTGCCGGTGGTTTTGTCTCCGTCGCGGGATTCCCAGTGACCGAAGTCGTTGTAATCGTCCTTCACCGTGTAGTGGAATTCGTACTCGGCTGAATCCTGGTAAAGATAGAGACAGAGAGAGAGAAAGATAGGTGAGTGAGTAAAATACTGAGACTGTCGAGAAAGAGTTGGCTGCAACCTCAACAACCATGCATACAGCAACCATATCAAAGCTCCCAGTCCCTGGATATAAACACCAGGGTAAAGTCCATCGAAGGACCGTAGTGGTGATGTGGTAGTGGCTGTCAGAGGCAGCAAGAATGTGAGGGTATAGCTTACGTCGTGGTAGGTTGTAGGGGTATCGTAACGATCATGTGGGACCCTTTCAGTCAAGGCTACAGCGGCCAAAGCAGCCAGCACGAGGACCTGCAAGGGAAAAGTCGGTTAGTTTTAGAGTATAAACAGTTTACTTTCCAGTATTAATATTGTTTCGCATGAATGTACAATGACATTTTCTTTATGAAGTGCAGAATGAAGTACTTTGTAAGACATGTTGGTGTAAGTGTGTGAGAAGGATCACTGGTGAAGCTGATGGCTCGTTGTCTCCTTATATACCCTGATTATGCCTGGTAAAGAGGCTAAGCCGCAGAAAGTAAGAAGAAACAGACGAGTTTTTGTCACGCCATTTGCGACAGTAACCTGAAAGAGGTAATGTTAGGGTGGTAACGTTGGTCATGGCTTCCTCTTTTTATGTCACAGCACGGTGGCCGCGGAGATGAGGCTACGAAGACGGTGGCTGCTTCTCCACCGGCGGTGGGTGTTAGGAGGCACGGCCTTGTTTCCGAGTGATCCGTGAAGGTCGATTCCTTTGGGTCCTTTCTCCTCTGTGCTGCAGTTCATGGTGCAGCTGTTCGTAAAGAAAGTGACGCCGCTCGATGCGTCAGATCTGTGCGTGGGTGTCTAGGTCAGCGGTATAATGAGTGCCAAGAGTTATTTGTGTTGCTAATGTATGACCAGAACGTGACTCGTGTTTCCCTTTTTGCATGACGAAAGTTGGACAACCGTCACCGTGGAGATGTAACTGTGACAATCACTGCAACGAGATTTCTTTTATATATTTTCTTGAAACATCAGAGATCAAACCAAACTTGTGGTTAAAAACTAGTACAGGAGGATTATACAACCCCCTTGGATGTGCAAAACACATCTCTAGTGTGCAGTCAATCAGACAATAAAATCAGAGTATAAACAACAATACAGTGGTGACCCCTAATTCCGAATGCCTTTCATATCTAATTTTTCTAATTCCGAATCGAAAATTCAAGAACATTTTTTCCCTAATTCCGAATTTATTTCTATAAACGAACCGCCAACATAGTGTTAGCAAGATGTAGCAAGAAAAAGTGACAGTTGAACTTTCTTCAGCGGAGAAAGAGGGAACTAGTGGTAACATTTCTAGCACTGAAATTAAAGAACTGTACTTCTATTGGTCTAGAACACAGGCCATTGTTATATATAAAGTTGTGGGGACCAATCAGAGAATCGTAAACACGACCTTAAAGGCGATAAAAATCCATCGTAGAATTAAGTATACGAATCATAAATCCCTGAATATATCAAACAACAAAACACTTCAGAAAATTATCACATAAATTAACACTAAGTTCAAGAAAAAGACACTCGTGGAGGTGTCCAAAGTCTCGTGTGGACGTGTATAAATCTGTCTTTACTACATGTATTTCATCTGCAGTGTTTCTCAAGGAATATTTTTGTTTGAAATAATTTTCTTGAGGTGTTTTGAGAACGAAAGTAAGGCCTCATTTGATGTCCTTACCAGTGACGTGGGACGTGTTTGTTTTTGTTTGCCACGAGTTATAATCACGGAGGTCAGTTTTATGCACAAAAACTACAATGAACATTAGAAATTTCGTTGATTGCTTCATTAGTCGCAGCACAAAGTACTTTTTAACCTTGGTGACGTATCCGCCGCGAAACTAGTGATCAGCAGCCATTACCTTCCCGCAGAGACGTTTAGTGCTCATATTGTCCTATCAATGGTAAGACAAACCTTGCACACATCACACACCACATGATTATAGAGCTCCAGGACAGTAACTGCTTGATCATCGGTGAAACTTTACACTCGAGCGACCCGCGAATCTCAGCCTGCCGAGTGACAGGCCGAGACGTTACCACTGAGCTAGCAAGCAGGGAGTGTGTGTGTGTGTGTGTGTGTGTGTGTGTGTGTGTGTGTGTGGTGTGTGTGTGTAACTCACCACGGTCTTGCGAATCACGCGCTGGACTTGTGATGGCCAGCTTTTACCTTCCCGTGAGAGCTTACAGCTCATTATAGCCCGATCTATGGGTAAGGGTGTGACCTTTCACACACCACACCCCCCATCCTCTTGCTCAAAGAGGACAGTAACTGCTTGGTCATTAGGGAAACTTTGCACCTTGAACACGACGCGAACTCGAGTCTGCCGAGTGACAGGCTGAGACGTTACCACCGAGCTGCCAAGCAGTGTGTGTGTGTGTGTGTGTGTGTGTGTGTGTGTGTGTGTGTGTGTGTGTGTGTGTGTGTGTGTGTGTGTGTGACAGGATATTCCAGAGCTACATAAAGAGAAATTTGCCTTCCAATGTTCTTAGAGGTTATTTCAAGCCGCGTAGAAGCTATGTAACTCATGAACTTAGATGAAATTTGGTTGCCTGATATCATATTTTGTTTTTTTATGGCATGTAATAGTATGATTAATTGTAATGCTTTTTAAAATTCATGATGTATGTATAAATTCTTAATCTTTAAGTACCACCGATGCGGAGGTGCAAGAATGGCTGTTGTAAGGACATGAGCGGTGAGGGAGAGCACACCGGTGGGCGTGGTAAACATACATTGTTCACTGCTGTGTGCTGTGGTGGATCACTGTGCTCACCTGGACGCCGTTGCTCAGGTGCAGGACACGGCCAGGAAAGTGGCCAGGAACGAGTGACGGGAGTCTAGGTTGGTGCTGTTCACCCGGGCTGATTGAAGGTTTACATAGTGTTGTGGTAATAATTTATTAAAAGTTATCCATACATATTATTATATGAATGTTGAACAGAACATTCTAAGGTTAGGAAGAGGAGGCGCGCCTCGATGCATGGAGGCGACACTTGGGTTACTGTGGCTTCAGGTTGAACGCTAGTAATAAGGCCTCGACGTGTAGACTGGTTTATGTTCATAGGAATCGGGCTTGTAGATGGGCTTGTAGGAGTCGTGTTTGGGGTGCTTTGCCTCGCCTTCGTAGGTCACTTTTGCGACGTAGCCGGACTTGCCGTCGACAATGTACTCCACAATCTGTTTGCGGTAGTCCGGCAGCACCACAAAGTACTTGCCCTTGGTGACGTATCCGTCGCGGGACTCCCAGTGTCCGAAGTCGTTGTAGTGCTTGTCATTCACCGTGTAGTGGAAGTCGTACTTGGGTGGATCCTGGTAAATAGAGAGAGAGAGAGAGAGAGAGAGGTGAGTAACTACGAGGGACTGTAAATGTTGAGGAATATTTGTCGGTGAAGTAACGGTGAGCTGTGGATGGAGGTGGATGTTTGTGGCAGCAATGTGGCTGGTGGAAAATGTGTATTGATATAATTGTCTTTCGTGAATATGTAGTTGTTGGTAAAATGATTAATGGTGTTTTTACTTATAAATGTATTGTAACATAGATTTATAAATGAAAATCGTACTCGTACGCTAACGTGTGCTTGTTAAAGAGCGGACTGTATAATATTTTGGAAATGGGAAGAATGCAAGTGATAGGAAGGTGGAAGGACAGAGGCGAAGTGAGAGGCAACATGAAGGTGGTGGGGATGGTTTTACCTTGTAATCCGGCTCGTGGTAAGAGGAACCTATGTTGTATTGTGGCTCTTGATAGGATGTAGGGGGATCGTAGCGCCTATGTGAGACCTTGTCCGCCAAGGCAACAATGGCCAAGGATGCCACAACGAGGACCTGCAAAGGAAGGATCTGTTAGCATTGGAATATAAACACTCTTATTTCTAGCATTAATGTTGTTTTACATGAAGGTACAATGATATTTTCTTTATGAAGTGCAGAATTAAGTACTTTGTAAGACATGATGTTCTTAGTGTGTGAGAAGGATCACTGGTGAAGCTGATGGCTGGTTGTCGCTTTATATACCTTGATTATGTGTGGTGCAGAGGCGGAGCCGCGGAAAGTAAGATGGAAACAGACGAGTTTTTGTCCAACCTGTTATAAGAGTAACATTCAAGTAGTATGGTTGTGGTGAAAAAAGTTAGTTTTTGTGGTGGGGATGAGACTACGAAGACGGTGGCTGCTTCTCCACCCCGGCCGTGGGTGTTAGGAGCCTTTTCCGGTAATGAAGAGTAGGAGACAAACTGTCCTTCTCGGTCTGCTGCTATGTAAATTTTACCTCTAATTGATATCATGACTAAAGCAAGCTTGGGTCTCTCTCTCTCTCTCTCTCTCTCTCTCTCTCTCTCTCTCTCTCTCTCTCTCTCTCTCTCTCTCTCTCTCTCTCTCTCTCTCTCTCTCTCTCTCTTATTATGGTATTGAAAGCATCGTAAGGTTATGCAGCACACAATCTTGATTGCTGCATCGTTTAAAATCTAGTTCATCAGTTTTTAAACAGAGCTGCAGCCAGTGTTCAGTCCTACTTGTGAGTGAAGTGAAAGAGAAAGGAGGAAAATTTTTCTGTGGTATGCATGGAATAATAAGTATAATGCTGGTCTGTGTTCATGTGTGTGTGTGTGTGTGTGTGTGTGTGTGTGTGTGTGTGTGTGTGTGTGTGTGTGTGTGTGTGTGAGTGATAATGTTATTAATAATAATAGTAATAGTAATAATGATAATAATAATATTGTGTATTACACATATGAAAACGAAATCTAATTTAACTTCTTAACATGTACGACAGAAGAAAAATCAGCCAACAGAGTCGTATTTCACCAGTTTAGGAATTATTACTCAAACACATTACATTTTCTATGATACACAGGCAGGCAGAAAATGGGAAAATTCTTATTTTTCTTATTACACACTCAAAGAAGAAACAAGAAAAATGAGATTCCGAGTGTTTTATTATATTTAGACATGAAATCAAGAATAAATGAGAGAGAGAGAGAGAGAGAGAGAGAGAGAGAGAGAGAGAGAGAGAGAGAGAGAGAGAGAGAGAGAGAGAGAGAGAGAGAGAGAGAGAGAGTGAGAGAGTTAAGCTAGTCATTCTTTACACATTCCAATAGAAGCTTCTCTCTCCTCGCTTCACTGCTTCTCCTTGTGAGTGAAAAGTTTTTGCCGTGAAGAGGAAAAAAGTGTGTTTTGAGTTCGTCAAATAATATGGTTTTCGTTGAAGATATTAACTTAAAGGATGTAAAGTGGTGTTGGTGTTGACGGTGGTGTTGACGGTGGTGGTGGTGTGGTGACGGTGGTGGTGGTGGTGTGGTGGTGGTGGTGAAGGTGGTCTGGATAGATATGGGTCCGTGCTAGTGTTTTTTAGCTTCACTAAGGACTGTGTTGCCCCGCATGACGAAAGTTGGACAACCGTCACCGTGGAGATGTAACTGTGACAATCACTGCAACGAGATTTCTTTTGTATATTTTCTTGAAACATCAGAGATCAAACCAAACTTGTGGTTAAAAACTAGTACAGGAGGATTATACAACCCCCTTGGATGTGCAAAACACATCTCTAGTGTGCAGTCAATCAGACAATAAAATCAGAGTATAAACAACAATACAGTGGTGACCCCTAATTCCGAATGCCTTTCATATCTAATTTTTCTAATTCCGAATCGAAAATTCAAGAACAATTTTTCCCTAATTCCGAATTTATTTCTATAAACGAACCGCCAACATAGTGTTAGCAAGATGTAGCAAGAAAAAGTGACAGTTGAACTTTCTTCAGCGGAGAAAGAGGGAACTAGTGGTAACATTTCTAGCACTGAAATTAAAGAACTGTACTTCTATTGGTCTAGAACACAGGCCATTGTTGATAAAACGGTGGTTAACAGGAGTATTAACTTGTTCAGTGACAATGTGATAAACCACTTCAAGGAAAAGTTGTCGTTATAGTAATTTTATAAGACAACACAATGCCCAGAATTTACCTGTGATGTGTGTTTACCTTGTGTCACCTCGCTCTCACGCTCTTTAGAAGTGTCACCGTGAAGTGTTATCCTCACCATTGTCATGCACTTGTACCCTTCGTCATGACGGCGAATATTTGTATACCTTACGTCACTACCTCATACCTTCCCTTCCACTCCCGTCCCCGGCAAGCTTCTGGATCTGGCAGGTAAAGTGCGTTGCACCTCAAAGCAATCATAGCCGTCATCATTTATTTTGACACTTAAAGAGTTATATACCAACCCTCACGTAATGGTTTCAAAGTTGCAGGAGGGGGAGGGGGGGGGGCATTCCTATCTAAAAAGGATCACCCTAACTTCTCCTAATAACATGTGGCAGCCCAGAAGAAGAAGGAGAGAGAGAGAGAGAGAGAGAGAGAGAGAGAGAGAGAGAGAGAGAGAGAGAGAGAGAGAGAGAGAGAGAGAGAGAGAGAGAGAGAGAGCGAGAGAGAGAAGGGAGTGGTTCATCTTCATCTCGGGTAATTGAATATCTTTATAATGGTCATTTTTTATTATGAGTTGTGATAAATAATTGTTAAATAAATGTTGAAGATTCCAAGTGTAGGGAAGAGGAGGTCGCGATGCTACCCTTGGAGGTGGCTACTGGCAGGCTGCGACAGGCTGCGGCAGGCGGCGGCAGGCTAGTAGTAAGGCCTGGCCGTGTAGACTGGTTCATGTTCCTATGAACTGTGCTTGTATGTGTTGTGGTTGTGGTAAGCTGGTTCGCCCTCGTAGGTGACCTTGGCCACGTAGCCGGAGTTGCCGTCGACAATGTATTCCACAATCTGTCTGCGAGTGTCCGGCAGCACCACGATGTATTTGCCGGTGGTTTTGTCTCCGTCGCGGGACTCCCAGTGACCGAAGTCGTTGTAATCGTCCTTCACCGTGTAGTGGAATTCGTACTCGGCTGAATCCTGGTAAAGATAGAGACAGAGAGAGAGAAAGATAGGTGAGTGAGTAAAATACTGAGACTGTCGAGAAAGAGTTGGCTGCAACCTCAACAACCATGCATACAGCAACCATATCAAAGCTCCCAGTCCCTGGATATAAACACCAGGGTAAAGTCCATCGAAGGACCGTAGTGGTGATGTGGTAGTGGCTGTCAGAGGCAGCAAGAATGTGAGGGTATAGCTTACGTCGTGGTAGGTTGTAGGGGTATCGTAACGATCATGTGGGACCCTTTCAGTCAAGGCTACAGCGGCCAAAGCAGCCAGCACGAGGACCTGCAAGGGAAAAGTCGGTTAGTTTTAGAGTATAAACAGTTTACTTTCCAGTATTAATATTGTTTCGCATGAATGTACAATGACATTTTCTTTATGAAGTGCAGAATGAAGTACTTTGTAAGACATGTTGGTGTAAGTGTGTGAGAAGGATCACTGGTGAAGCTGATGGCTCGTTGTCTCCTTATATACCCTGATTATGCCTGGTAAAGAGGCTAAGCCGCAGAAAGTAAGAAGAAACAGACGAGTTTTTGTCACGCCATTTGCGACAGTAACCTGAAAGAGGTAATGTTAGGGTGGTAACGTTGGTCATGGCTTCCTCTTTTTATGTCACAGCACGGTGGCCGCGGAGATGAGGCTACGAAGACGGTGGCTGCTTCTCCACCGGCGGTGGGTGTTAGGAGGCACGGCCTTGTTTCCGAGTGATCCGTGAAGGTCGATTCCTTTGGGTCCTTTCTCCTCTGTGCTGCAGTTCATGGTGCAGCTGTTCGTAAAGAAAGTGACGCCGCTCGATGCGTCAGATCTGTGCGTGGGTGTCTAGGTCAGCGGTATAATGAGTGCCAAGAGTTATTTGTGTTGCTAATGTATGACCAGAACGTGACTCGTGTTTCCCTTTTTGAAGTAGGATTATACTGTTAGGGAACAGGTGTTGTTGTCTGGCATACACAATTATATTGTTTTGTTTTTCATTATTAATAGTGAATTGTGGAGTAGGAGTTTTGTTTATAAAGAATGTAGGTATAGAGGAAAGTCTTGCCCAAAAAATGGTAAAAAGTGGAAGAAAATGTCATGTCTTAAAAAAGAAGTTAGGAAATTGATATCTGATTTCTTGTTTTTTAGATGAAGAGGCGGATGGGTACGTGTTCCCTTGAAAGGGCAAATTGAAGCATCTTGCCTGATTATGAATAGTAGGAAACAAGCTGTCAAGATATTAAAAGATCACTTGTTGACAGAGTGTGTTGCACTTAATATAACGAGTCAGAGGGTTGCAAGGTTGTAACCGGTTACAGTGTAACCTAAATAATCACCTGGAAACCTTTACACTGGTCACATCTCGAACCAATTCAACCATCGTGAAACATATCAGTCATGCTACCTCAAAAAGTGTCCCGTGCTCTGATAGTGTTACAACCTTAGAAACCAGACTATGAATACCAATTAGATACCACTCATCCATAAAAGATATTGGCCAAAGAAGAATAGGAAACAATTAAAAAACCATGATAATGAATCAGAAACCATTCCATTTAAATGTATATTAACAGAAAACAAGCAGAGACATGTAGGAACCTTTCCATACTTTGCTTTACCAATCATACAAACTAATGCTAGTAACATGAGTAAAAAATTAAAGTATCTTTCATAAAAAAAGTATAAGTTTTTATATATAAAGTTGTGGGGACCAATCAGAGAATCGTAAACACGACCTTAAAGGCGATAAAAATCCATCGTAGAATTAAGTATACGAATCATAAATCCCTGAATATATCAAACAACAAAACACTTCAGAAAATTATCACATAAATTAACACTAAGTTCAAGAAAAAGACACTCGTGGAGGTGTCCAAAGTCTCGTGTGGAAGTGTATAAATCTGTCTTTACTACATGTATTTCATCTGCAGTGTTTCTCAAGGAATATTTTTGTTTGAAATAATTTTCTTGAGGTGTTTTGAGAACGAAAGTAAGGCCTCATTTGATGTCCTTACCAGTGACGTGGGACGTGTTTGTTTTTGTTTGCCACGAGTTATAATCACGGAGGTCAGTTTTATGCACAAAAACTACAATGAACATTAGAAATTTCGTTGATTGCTTCATTAGTCGCAGCACAAAGTACTTTTTGACCTTGGTGACGTATCCGCCGCGAAACTAGTGATCAGCAGCCATTACCTTCCCGCAGAGACGTTTAGTGCTCATATTGTCCTATCAATGGTAAGACAAACCTTGCACACATCACACACCACATGATTATAGAGCTCCAGGACAGTAACTGCTTGATCATCGGTGAAACTTTACACTCGAGCGACCCGCGAATCTCAGCCTGCCGAGTGACAGGCCGAGACGTTACCACTGAGCTAGCAAGCAGGGAGTGTGTGTGTGTGTGTGTGTGTGTGTGTATAATTCACCACGGTCTTGCGAATCACGCGCTGGACTTGTGATGGCCAGCTTTTACCTTCCCGTGAGAGCTTACAGCTCATTATAGCCTGATCTATGTGTAAGGCTGTGACCTTCCACACACCACACACCCCATCCTCTTGCTCAAAGAGGACAGTAACTGCTTGGTCATTAGGGAAACTTTGCACCTTGAACACGACGCGAACTCGAGTCTGCCGAGTGACAGGCTGAGACGTTACCACCGAGCTGCCAAGCAGTGTGTGTGTGTGTGTGTGTGTGTGTGTGTGTGTGTGTGTGTGTGTGTGTGTGTGTGTGTGTGTGTGACAGGATATTCCAGAGCTACATAAAGAGAAATTTGCCTTCCAATGTTCTTAGAGGTTATTTCAAGCCGCGTAGAAGCTATGTAACTCATGAACTTAGATGAAATTTGGTTGCCTGATATCATATTTTGTTTTTTTATGGCATGTAATAGTATGATTAATTGTAATGCTTTTTTAAATTCATGATGTATGTATAAATTCTTAATCTTTAAGTACCACTGATGCGGAGGTGCAAGAATGGCTGTTGTAAGGACATGAGCGGTGAGGGAGAGCACACCGGTGGGCGTGGTAAACATACATTGTTCACTGCTGTGTGCTGTGGTGGATCACTGTGCTCACCTGGACGCCGTTGCTCAGGTGCAGGACACGGCCAGGAAAGTGGCCAGGAACGAGTGACGGGAGTCTAGGTTGGTGCTGTTCACCCGGGCTGATTGAAGGTTTACATAGTGTTGTGGTAATAATTTATTAAAAGTTATCCATACATATTATTATATGAATGTTGAACAGAACATTCTAAGGTTAGGAAGAGGAGGCGCGCCTCGATGCATGGAGGCGACACTTGGGTTACTGTGGCTTCAGGTTGAACGCTAGTAATAAGGCCTCGACGTGTAGACTGGTTTATGTTCATAGGAATCGGGCTTGTAGATGGGCTTGTAGGAGTCGTGTTTGGGGTGCTTTGCTTCGCCTTCGTAGGTCACTTTTGCGACGTAGCCGGACTTGCCGTCGACAATGTACTCCACAATCTGTTTGCGGTAGTCCGGCAGCACCACAAAGTACTTGCCCTTGGTGACGTATCCGTCGCGGGACTCCCAGTGTCCGAAGTCGTTGTAGTGCTTGTCATTCACCGTGTAGTGGAAGTCGTACTTGGGTGGATCCTGGTAAATAGAGAGAGAGAGAGAGAGAGAGAGAGAGAGAGAGGTGAGTAACTACGAGGGACTGTAAATGTTGAGGAATATTTGTCGGTGAAGTAACGGTGAGCTGTGGATGGAGGTGGATGTTTGTGGCAGCAATGTGGCTGGTGGAAAATGTGTATTGATATAATTGTCTTTCGTGAATATGTAGTTGTTGGTAAAATGATTAATGGTGTTTTTACTTATAAATGTATTGTAACATAGATTTATAAATGAAAATCGTACTCGTACGCTAACGTGTGCTTGTTAAAGAGCGGACTGTATAATATTTTGGAAATGGGAAGAATGCAAGTGATAGGAAGGTGGAAGGACAGAGGCGAAGTGAGAGGCAACATGAAGGTGGTGGGGATGGTTTTACCTTGTAATCCGGCTCGTGATAGGAGGAACCTATGTTGTATTGTGGCTCTTGATAGGATGTAGGGGGATCGTAGCGCCTATGTGAGACCTTGTCCGCCAAGGCAACAATGGCCAAGGATGCCACAACGAGGACCTGCAAAGGAAGGATCTGTTAGCATTGGAATATAAACACTCTTATTTCTAGCATTAATGTTGTTTTACATGAAGGTACAATGATATTTTCTTTATGAAGTGCAGAATTAAGTACTTTGTAAGACATGATGTTCTTAGTGTGTGAGAAGGATCACTGGTGAAGCTGATGGCTGGTTGTCGCTTTATATACCTTGATTATGTGTGGTGCAGAGGCGGAGCCGCGGAAAGTAAGATGGAAACAGACGAGTTTTTGTCCAACCTGTTATAAGAGTAACATTCAAGTAGTATGGTTGTGGTGAAAAAAGTTAGTTTTTGTGGTGGGGATGAGACTACGAAGACGGTGGCTGCTTCTCCACCCCGACCGTGGGTGTTAGGAGCCTTTTCCGGTAATGAAGAGTAGGAGACAAACTGTCCTTCTCGGTCTGCTGCTATGTAAATTTTACCTCTAATTGATATCATGACTAAAGCAAGCTTGGGTCTCTCTCTCTCTCTCTCTCTCTCTCTCTCTCTCTCTCTCTCTCTCCTCTCTCTCTCTCTCTCTCTCTCTCTCTCTCTCTCTCTCTCTCTCTCTCTCTCTCTCTCTCTTATTATGGTATTGAAAGCATCGTAAGGTTATGCAGCACACAATCTTGATTGCTGCATCGTTTAAAATCTAGTTCATCAGTTTTTAAACAGAGCTGCAGCCAGTGTTCAGTCCTACTTGTGAGTGAAGTGAAAGAGAAAGGAGGAAAATTTTTCTGTGGTATGCATGGAATAATAAGTATAATGCTGGTCTGTGTTCATGTGTGTGTGTGTGTGTGTGTGTGTGTGTGTGTGTGTGTGTGTGTGTGTGTGTGTGTGTGTGTGTGTGTGTGTGTTTGTGATAATGTTATTAATAATAATAGTAATAGTAATAATGATAATAATAATATTGTGTATTACACATATGAAAACGAAATCTAATTTAACTTCTTAACATGTACGACAGAAGAAAAATCAGCCAACAGAGTCGTATTTCACCAGTTTAGGAATTATTACTCAAACACATTACATTTTCTATGATACACAGGCAGGCAGAAAATGGGAAAATTCTTATTTTTCTTATTACACACTCAAAGAAGAAACAAGAAAAATGAGATTCCGAGTGTTTTATTATATTTAGACATGAAATCAAGAATAAATGAGAGAGAGAGAGAGACAGAGAGAGAGAGAGAGAAAGAGAGAGAGAGAGAGAGAGAGAGAGAGAGAGAGAGAGAGAGAGAGAGAGAGAGAGAGAGAGAGAGAGAGAGAGAGAGAGAGAGAGAGTGAGAGAGTTAAGCTAGTCATTCTTTACACATTCCAATAGAAGCTTCTCTCTCCTCGCTTCACTGCTTCTCCTTGTGAGTGAAAAGTTTTTGCCGTGAAGAGGAAAAAAGTGTGTTTTGAGTTCGTCAAATAATATGGTTTTCGTTGAAGATATTAACTTAAAGGATGTAAAGTGGTGTTGGTGTTGACGGTGGTGTTGACGGTGGTGGTGGTGTGGTGACGGTGGTGGTGGTGGTGTGGTGGTGGTGGTGAAGGTGGTCTGGATAGATATGGGTCCGTGCTAGTGTTTTTAGCTTCACTAAGGACTGTGTTGCCCCGCATGACGAAAGTTGGACAACCGTCACCGTGGAGATGTAACTGTGACAATCACTGCAACGAGATTTCTTTTGTATATTTTCTTGAAACATCAGAGATCAAACCAAACTTGTGGTTAAAAACTAGTACAGGAGGATTATACAACCCGCTTGGATGTGCAAAACACATCTCTAGTGTGCAGTCAATCAGACAATAAAATCAGAGTATAAACAACAGTACAGTGGTGACCCCTAATTCCGAATGCCTTTCATATCTAATTTTTCTAATTCCGAATCGAAAATTCAAGAACAATTTTTCCCTAATTCCGAATTTATTTCTATAAACGAACCGCCAACATAGTGTTAGCAAGATGTAGCAAGAAAAAGTGACAGTTGAACTTTCTTCAGCGGAGAAAGAGGGAACTAGTGGTAACATTTCTAGCACTGAAATTAAAGAACTGTACTTCTATTGGTCTAGAACACAGGCCATTGTTGATAAAACGGTGGTTAACAGGAGTATTAACTTGTTCAGTGACAATGTGATAAACCACTTCAAGGAAAAGTTGTCGTTATAGTAATTTTATAAGACAACACAATGCCCAGAATTTACCTGTGATGTGTGTTTACCTTGTGTCACCTCGCTCTCACGCTCTTTAGAAGTGTCACCGTGAAGTGTTATCCTCACCATTGTCATGCACTTGTACCCTTCGTCATGACGGCGAATATTTGTATACCTTACGTCACTACCTCATACCTTCCCTTCCACTCCCGTCCCCGGCAAGCTTCTGGATCTGGCAGGTAAAGTGCGTTGCACCTCAAAGCAATCATAGCCGTCATCATTTATTTTGACACTTAAAGAGTTATATACCAACCCTCACGTAATGGTTTCAAAGTTGCAGGAGGGGGAGGGGGGGGGGCATTCCTATCTAAAAAGGATCACCCTAACTTCTCCTAATAACATGTGGCAGCCCAGAAGAAGAAGAAGAAGAAGGAGAGAGAGAGAGAGAGAGAGAGAGAGAGAGAGAGAGAGAGAGAGAGAGAGAGAGAGAGAGAGAGAGAGAGAGAGAGAGAGAGAGAGAGCGAGAGAGAGAAGGGAGTGGTTCATCTTCATCTCGGGTAATTGAATATCTTTATAATGGTCATTTTTTATTATGAGTTGTGATAAATAATTGTTAAATAAATGTTGAAGATTCCAAGTGTAGGGAAGAGGAGGTCGCGATGCTACCCTTGGAGGTGGCTACTGGCAGGCTGCGACAGGCTGCGGCAGGCGGCGGCAGGCTAGTAGTAAGGCCTGGCCGTGTAGACTGGTTCATGTTCCTATGAACTGTGCTTGTATGTGTTGTGGTTGTGGTAAGCTGGTTCGCCCTCGTAGGTGACCTTGGCCACGTAGCCGGAGTTGCCGTCGACAATGTATTCCACAATCTGTCTGCGAGTGTCCGGCAGCACCACGATGTATTTGCCGGTGGTTTTGTCTCCGTCGCGGGACTCCCAGTGACCGAAGTCGTTGTAATCGTCCTTCACCGTGTAGTGGAATTCGTACTCGGCTGGATCCTGGTAAAGATAGAGACAGAGAGAGAGAAAGATAGGTGAGTGAGTAAAATACTGAGACTGTCGAGAAAGAGTTGGCTGCAACCTCAACAACCATGCATACAGCAACCATATCAAAGCTCCCAGTCCCTGGATATAAACACCAGGGTAAAGTCCATCGAAGGACCGTAGTGGTGATGTGGTAGTGGCTGTCAGAGGCAGCAAGAATGTGAGGGTATAGCTTACGTCGTGGTAGGTTGTAGGGGTATCGTAACGATCATGTGGGACCCTTTCAGTCAAGGCTACAGCGGCCAAAGCAGCCAGCACGAGGACCTGCAAGGGAAAAGTCGGTTAGTTTTAGAGTATAAACAGTTTACTTTCCAGTATTAATATTGTTTCGCATGAATGTACAATGACATTTTCTTTATGAAGTGCAGAATGAAGTACTTTGTAAGACATGTTGGTGTAAGTGTGTGAGAAGGATCACTGGTGAAGCTGATGGCTCGTTGTCTCCTTATATACCCTGATTATGCCTGGTAAAGAGGCTAAGCCGCAGAAAGTAAGAAGAAACAGACGAGTTTTTGTCACGCCATTTGCGACAGTAACCTGAAAGAGGTAATGTTAGGGTGGTAACGTTGGTCATGGCTTCCTCTTATTATGTCACAGCACGGTGGCCGCGGAGATGAGGCTACGAAGACGGTGGCTGCTTCTCCACCGGCGGTGGGTGTTAGGAGGCACGGCCTTGTTTCCGAGTGATCCGTGAAGGTCGATTCCTTTGGGTCCTTTCTCCTCTGTGCTGCAGTTCATGGTGCAGCTGTTCGTAAAGAAAGTGACGCCGCTCGATGCGTCAGATCTGTGCGTGGGTGTCTAGGTCAGCGGTATAATGAGTGCCAAGAGTTATTTGTGTTGCTAATGTATGACCAGAACGTGACTCGTGTTTCCCTTTTTGAAGTAGGATTATACTGTTAGGGAACAGGTGTTGTTGTCTGGCATACACAATTATATTGTTTTGTTTTTCATTATTAATAGTGAATTGTGGAGTAGGAGTTTTGTTTATAAAGAATGTAGGTATAGAGGAAAGTCTTGCCCAAAAAATGGTAAAAAGTGGAAGAAAATGTCATGTCTTAAAAAAAGAAGTTAGGAAATTGATATCTGATTTCTTGTTTTTTAGATGAAGAGGCGGATGGGTACGTGTTCCCTTGAAAGGGCAAATTGAAGCATCTTGCCTGATTATGAATAGTAGGAAACAAGCTGTCAAGATATTAAAAGATCACTTGTTGACAGAGTGTGTTGCACTTAATATAACGAGTCAGAGGGTTGCAAGGTTGTAACCGGTTACAGTGTAACCTAAATAATCACCTGGAAACCTTTACACTGGTCACATCTCGAACCAATTCAACCATCGTGAAACATATCAGTCATGCTACCTCAAAAAGTGTCCCGTGCTCTGATAGTGTTACAACCTTAGAAACCAGACTATGAATACCAATTAGATACCACTCATCCATAAAAGATATTGGCCAAAGAAGAATAGGAAACAATTAAAAAACCATGATAATGAATCAGAAACCATTCCATTTAAATGTATATTAACAGAAAACAAGCAGAGACATGTAGGAACCTTTCCATACTTTGCTTTACCAATCATACAAACTAATGCTAGTAACAT
>JAPQNM010000015.1:4575638-4600638 GCA_029783475.1 Metacarcinus magister
GTCTGACCTGTAGGCCCGTGCAGGCTGGTGGGCTGGTTGAGGCTTGGCTCTAGCAGGAACCTCGTGTGTAGGCTCCGTCCTGTAGGCTGGACCGGGCCTAGGGTACGGGTACACAGCCTCGCCCTCGTAGGTCACGTCGGCCATGTAGCCTGAGTCACCACTCACGTAGTAAGTTACCCTCTGTATGCGTCCATCTGGCAGAGGCACCACGTAGGAACCGCGCGTCTCTGGCCCGGTGCGGCTCTCCTGGTGGCCGAAGGGAGCGCCGCCGTACCCGCCGCTCACCTGATAACTGAACTCGTACTCTGCGGGGCGCTGGGGAAGGATGAGGATGAGGGGCGGAACAGCAAGCAAATTGTTGTTAATGCGTGTGTGGTTTTTTTTGTGCGTGTGTATGTCAAATATCTATCATCCCAACAGTCATGGTCTCATTTTACTATCCTTAATATTTCCTTATCTTAATACGAATATTCAGAAAGCCAGTCAGAAAATGTATCCTTACCTTGGTGTGGTAGGGCCCGCGAGGTAGTGGTAGTGGGACAGCTTTCTCCTGCCGGGCGAAGGACGGCTGGGCGGGATTATGTATGGTCCTAACAGGCCTTGCGTCGGTGGCGGGGGCGCGGTGCTGGTCTAAACGGAATGGAACAATGTCGGGTTGGGGAACAAAACGGCCCTCTTCCTTATTCTCCTTCTGTTCCTTCTCTCTATTATGTTCATGGTTTTCTTCCTCTTTTACTTCTCGTTGAGTCGGGACGGGGCGAGGCAAGTTGAAATGAGGCGAAGCAAAACTGATAGATGAAGGAGACCCCCTGGACTTAGTGACTATAGTGGGCGGGGCGGCGATGGTTGGGGGATCGACAGAGAAGGATATGGACCTGCTCTCGTCTCCTTCCTCCGGGATGTGTTGGTGTAGCATCTTGAACACAGGATGACGCTGCTCAAACGAATGAGAGCGGCTGTAATACTGTTTCGAAGCTGATCGAGGTGACGGAGAGAGTGGCGGAGCATCATTGGAACGACCTTTCTTTTCCTCTACTTGAGACAGGAGCGGAGCTTTTCGGGGCTGGACGGGATGGGGCCGAGAGACGAGGGTTGACGATGCTTTGGATGGAGACGTAAGGAGCGAGAGGGGACTAAGGGAAACCAGGAAGCCCAGAGTGTCTTTTGAATCACGGTGAGACGGGGCAGGGTGGGGACGGTAGGACTGAACTATGGCGGGCTGAGGTGGTATAGAGTGTAAGTGAACAGGCTGTGCAGGCTTCCCTTTACCAAACTCAGACAACACCAAGTTGGACGTGATGGACTCTTCGTGTTTGCCCCGCCCGACATTCTGGGCCGAAGGTGCCTTGGGGGAGCCACTGTGCGGTGAGACAGGACTGAATAGGTGAGGCTGGGGGTGAGCAGGATAGGGTTTGACTTGCTGGAGTGGAAATAACTGTATAGGAAGAGGATGGGGAAGAGAAGGCTGTGGTGAAGCAGACTGGGCAGAAGATGGCTGGGGGAGAGTGAGTTGTGAGGTAGTAGGCTGAGGAGGACCAGACTGGGATGTTGTATGCTGATAGGTAGTGGGCTTCACCGATGCCTTCCTGGATATGAAAACAGGTTTGGATAACACAGGTTTTAGTGAGGCAGGCTTGACTAATGCAAGCTTGGCTGAGGGAAACTGGAAGAACTTTGCTCCAAAAATCTCACTTTCTATCGGGGAAGCCTTGAACGGGGCATCCTTCGGGTTATCTTGCAGGGCACTAGTCCGGGGAGGGGCGGGTGTGGCAGGGGTGGGTGTTGTCCTCTTGAACACCAGCTTGTTTGGGGGAGCGTCAAATGCAGGGTTAGGCAGGACCGGCAGGGATGAGTCCGTGCTGGGGGTTATGATCTTCAAAGTCTCAGAATATAGTGACTCAGACTCATCACTGGATGGCTCAGTTTGTGACTCAGGCTGTGACTCAGGGTGTGACTCAAGGTGTGACTCAGGGTGTGGCTCAAGGTGTGACTCAGGGTGTGACTCAAGGTGTGACTCAGGGTGTGGCTCAAGGTGTGACTCAGGCTGTGACTCAAAGTGTGACTCAGACTGTGACTCAAAGTGTGACTCAGGCTGTGACTCAAAGTGTGACTCAGGCTGTGACTCAAAGTGTGACTCAGGCTGTGACTCAAAGTGTGACTCAGGCTGTGACTCAAAGTGTGACTCAGGCTGTGACTCAAAGTGTGACTCAGGCTGTGACTCAAAGTGTGACTCAGGCTGTGACTCAGGCTGTGACTCAAAGTGTGACTCAGGCTGTGACTCAAAGTGTGACTCAGGCTGTGACTTAAAGTGTGACTCAAAGTGTGACTCAGGCTGTGACTCAAAATGTGACGCAGGCTGTGACTCAAGTGACTCAGGCTGTGACTCAAAGTGTGACTCAGGCTGTGACTCAAGTGACTCAGGCTGTGACTCAAAGTGTGACTCAGGCTGTGACTCAAAGTGTGACTCAGGCTGTGACTCAAAGTGTGACTCAGGCTGTGACTCAAAGTGTGACTCAGGCTGTGACTCAAAGTGTGACGCAGGCTGTGACTCAAAATGTGACGCAGACTGTGACTCAAGTGACTCAGGCTGTGACTCAAAGTGTGACGCAGGCTGTGACTCAAAGTGTGACTCAGACTGTGACTCTGAGGTTTGGGCTGCGCTAGAGTCAACAGCAACGGAAGTGACAACAACCACAGACTGAGATCCTCCGTGCCGGGGAAGTGATGTACTTTCTAGGTTGACAACTTGAAGGTCAGGCTGGACAAGTACAGGTTGAAGGGAGGTGGACGGTGGGTGGCCAGGCTGGGGCGGAGTCTGGCTGGCGAGGACGACCCCCAACACACACACCAACACAACCTGACGACATAAATCAAAGAAATTCACTTTCACTAACATGATATTGTATTTGTAGGACGAATGAACATTATTTATATATAATTCTAATCAAGTTTGAATTTTTTTTGATTTGCTAGTAATTAAGGAGGCTATATCATAATGATTATCAGTGCACTTCTTACACAGAACGACATATCCTCTCCCCTCCACGTTTGGGTCAACACTGTAGGGTAGAAAGTAGTGGTAGCACATATATACCCGACACCTCGCTCCCCCTCCCCATGACGGGGTGGGAAAGCATGGGATTGGTGGGAAGTGACTTTAGATTTCGAACGCCGCTTTCCCTCACACTGACCAATAAGGAAGCCAATACGTTTGTTCATTTATGTTATAAATGTTATTGAATTAAAAGGGAATGAGGAATTTCACAGAGGCGGTGGTGGTGGTGGTCGTGTGGTGGATGGTGATGGTGGTGGTGATGCCTGGGTTTGTGGGGATGATGGAGAGTACAAGTGGCTATGGTGATGAGGATGGTGGTGATGGTGATGGAGCTAGTAAGAATGGTGACTGATGGTGGTGATGGTGAAGAGCAACTGTGATGGTGTTGGTGGGGATGAGTGTGGTGTTGATGGTGATGGGAATGGGAATGGTGGTAGTGGTGGTGGTGGTGGTGGTGGTGGTGGTGGTGGTGATGGTGGTGGTGGTGGTGGTGGTGAAGAGACATTGGTCATGGTGGTGAGAAATGAGAAGAAAACATTGTCCAAAGATATATACATATATATATAAAGAGAGAGAGAGAGAGAGAGAGAGAGAGAGAGAGAGAGAGAGAGAGAGAGAGAGAGAGAGAGAGAGAGAGAGAGAGAGAGAGAGAGAGAGAGAGAGAGTCATATATAAACTTCATTATTTATTCAATCAAATGGAGCGAGTAGGGTGTTGGAGGAGGTGACTGTGTGTGTGTGTATGTATGTGTGTGTGTGTGTGTGTGTGTGTGTGTGTGTGTGTGTGTGTGTGTGTGTGTGTGTGTGTGTGTGTGTGTGTGTGTGTGTGGTGCAAGCTTTTTGCTTTATACTAGTAATACATATTTTTGGTGTTCTGGACTTGGTGGTTATACAAGGGAATACAAGGGAACACAAACAGCAACAGACCCTAGGGTCCCTGCGGAGGCTGCTTGATATAACTACTCTGTGCTACTTGAATTAGAGAAACGATAACGAAAATACGCGTACAAAACTACTAGCAAAACTATTAGTTTATTTAATATTTTTCTTGATTTATTTGTTTATTAATGTTTTCTATGGTTTCTAAAATGATTATAATTGTTTTCTGGTTTTCTAAAATGTTTGTATAATATTTTGTTTCTTATTGTATTGATCCTGATCTAGTAAGTAAATTGTCCTTTGTTATTATTGTTATTGTTGTTATTATTTTCATTATCATTGTTATTATTATTATTGTTATTATTATTATTATTATTATTATTATTATTATTATTATTATTATTATTATTAGTTGTATGCGTAGTTCATATAAAAAAAAATTGTTATCATAATAAAAAATAATAATAATAATAATAATAATAATAATAATAATAATAATAATAATAATACAAATAATGATGATAGTATTAACAACAACAACAACAACAACAACAACAACAACAACAACAACACAGACTTGAAACGTTCTTCTCAGCATCACGTGACTGACAAAAGTTTTTTTTTCCCTTCACAAATAAAAGTTTCTGTAGAGATACGAAACAGTTACTAAATGAGAGTGAGCCAGCGGGAGGCAGCACGGCACTACACTGGCTGATTGGCGGCGACGATAGAGCGTGTTGAGAGAGAGAGAGAGAGAGAGAGAGAGAGAGAGAGAGAGAGAGAGAGAGAGAGAGAGAGAGAGAGAGAGAGAGAGAGAGAGAGAGAGAGAGAGAGAGATATTGGCAGGTGCAACTAGGAAACGAGCAGTACAAGTGAGTCTTTTTTTTTATTACGTGTTTTATTGCTCTTTACTATTATTGTATTTATTATTATTATTATTATTATTATTATTATTATTATTATTATTATTATTATTATTATTATTATTATTATTATCAATCTCATCACACACACACACACACACACACTCACACACACACACACCACACACACCACACACCACACACACACACACACACACACACACACACACACACGTAGACAGACACTTTCATACTCACACACTGATTACATGTTTGAATGGGGACGTAGTGTGTGTGTGTGTGTGTGTGTGTGTGTGTGTGTGTGTGTGTGTGTGTGGGTGTGTGTGTGGGATGAGATTGATAATGATAATAATAATAATAATAATAATAATAATAATAAATACAATAATATCATCATCATCATCATCATCACCACCACCACCACGCTCCTTCCCCCTCCTTCCCTCCCTCCCTCCCTCCCTCCCTCCCTCCCTCCCTCCCCCCCCCCTCCCATCGTTGAGATCACACCGTCACCACCTTGCCCTTTTAGGATTACTATTGAGTGTCACATTGAAATCTCTCGCTCGTGTGCCTCGTGTTTGTATTAATTTGTGTGTTTGTAGTGTTTAAAAGGCTTTGTTTTTGTTGTTGTTTTATTGATGTGTGTCTCTCTCTCTTGGTGTTTGTTTATCTATATGTTTCTCTTGTTCTGTTATGGTGTTTTTTCAATTATTTTTATTTTTATTTTATTTATTTATTTATTTTTTTTTATCCATATTTTTTTTTATCTAAGTTGGGTTTTTTTTTCTTTCTTCTTCTTCTTCTTTCGGTGGATTGACTTTTATATTCTATTTTTTAATTTTTTTTATTATGCAAATTTATTCCATTTAGTCTTTTTATTTTATTTATTTATTTATTTATTTATTTTTATACACTCTCTTCATTCTTAATTTATATTATATTACTCTATTCATTACTAATTTTCACAATATTCTAAGTATCAAAAAACTTAAAGCAAATTTGTCTTACGTATACAGTATAAGAGAGAGAGAGAGAGAGAGAGAGAGAGAGAGAGAGAGAGAGAGAGAGAGAGAGAGAGAGAGAGAGAGAGAGAGAGAGAGAGAGAGAGATTGCAAGACCTACTCCTATGAATGACTTAATGACTCAGGAAGTGTATGGCTGAGTGCCTGAAGGTCCATTACTCACTCCTCACTCTCACTCTCGCTCCCTCCTTGCTCCTCCTTGCCTGTATCCCCACTCCCACTCCACTCCCACTCACTCCCACTTACTCCCCACTCCCACATAAGTTCTACAATCTCTCTCACTTTCCTTCCCTATCTCCATCACCATGTCAACCCACTCCCCACCTCCCTCTTATCTTATACCGTTCCTCCCCACTCCCACTACTCCCCACTACTCCCCACTCCTTTCATACTCTCTAATGGAATGGTGTGACTCAGAAGATTTCCTGTTACACAAACCGCAAACCATCACCTCTCTAGTGCTAGCCGGAGGGGGGAGGCGGGGGGAGTTAGCAGGTGCAAGAGAGAGAAAAAAAGTTATTAATGTTTTGTTGAAAGAGGGAGGGAGAGAGGGAAGGAGGGAGGGAGGTGAGGCAAGACAGAAAGAAGAAGAGAAAATAGAATGAGAAGAATTTTTTACAATGAATCAGAGAAGACTCACCCCCCCCCAGTATCAAATGATTAACACACACACACACACACACACACACACACACACACACACACACACACACACACACACACACACACACACACACACACATAAAATAAAATAAAACAGAAAATACACAAACCAGCACACACAGATCAGGTGAGGATAGAGGAAATAACAAACATACTTTTTTCTTCACTTTATTTAGAAATATAACACAGCTACGTAAAACAACATAACGCTGATCATGCTATTGATTCATAACACGGAACAGCGTAATGATAACCAGAAACAGAACACCAACAAAACAACAGCAACAGCAACAACAGATCACTGGACCAACAGGAGGCACCGCTAACAGGAGTAACAGCAGGTTCACGGTGTTGAGGTGCTAGAGACGCGGAGTGGGACGTGTACTTAAGGAAGATGAAGGACTAGGAAGGGGACTGACTGGGCTTGAAAAAGGGATCGAGGTGAGAGGGTTGTAACATGGCGTGTGGGGCTGGTGTGTTTGAGTGGGAAGGTTAACAAGAAACACCTGTCTGATGGGTTTACTTGACAGGTGTGTGTACAGTGTTGACATTAATGAGGTATAGCTACACCTCTTCCCATTTAATATTTCCCAAGCATGTCATTGGTTGGTTCAAGGAATAAACATCTCTCCCCATTTGAAGAAACAGACAGACAGACACACCTCCTTCCCTCCGATACACATGATTGGCCAGCGTCTGAGAAAGAACGCCTCTGATTGGTGGACGTGGGCGAGACTTACAAAGGGGAAGGGGTGCAGGTAGAGGAAGGATTACCAAGGATGACTAGAAGACTGAGAGACTTGCCTTCCCTACACACGAGAAATGTTCCAGTAGGAGTCAAGGAATCGTGGCAGGACAGCATGGTGCCTCTCGTTTACCGGTACGAAAGATGATGATGAGGAGGAGGAGGAGGAGGAGGATGGTGGTAGGATGGCGTTGGGGAGGGTAAGGGGTGCGGCTCTCTGGGGTAAAGGTAAGCTGTAGGCGGCGGTTCTCTCGGGTAAAGGTAGGCAGGGGACGGTAGCTCTTCTGGGGGGTAATAGGCAGGGTAGGCGGCCTCTCCCTCGTAGGACACTTGAGCTACGAAGCCAGAGTCACCATCCACGTAGTAGGTGACCTTCTGCACGCGTCCGTCGGGGAGTGGCACGTAATACTCTCCCTCGGTCACGTAGCCATCACTCGACTCCCGGTGACCAAAGTTCGCGCCTGTGTACTCGTCCCTCACGTCGTAGCCGAAACCGTAAGGCATTGGTTCCTACGGCGGGAGATAAGAGAGAGAGAGAGGGAAGCAGGTGGTGGCATGGAAAAGGTGTTTGAATGAATATTAAAGAAAAGCTTGTTTGCTCTCTACCAACAGCTTGAGTTCAATGCATACATCACATTTACGATTACCAGATAACTTTTGTGCCCATCACGACTGCATTACTTCTATAGAAAAGCTGCGTTGAAGAAGTTTGATGTCTTCCTCGTCTTCCTCGTCTTCCTTGTCTTCCTCGTCTTTCGGCTCGTGCAAGAGAGTAGAAGATCGCGTCTCAGGAAGGAACGCAGTAGTAGGTAATAGTGTGCATCGTCCATCTGTCGTCTGTCTCCTCGTTAAGGTAATGATCACCTCTGGGCTGTTATGTCTTGTGTTGTGTTGTGTTGTGTTGTCTTGTTATGTCTTGTCTTGTGTTGTGTTGTGTTGTGTTGTGTTGTCTTGTGTTGTGTTGTGTTGTGTTGTGTTGTGTTGTGTTGTCGCTTTCACTGCACTCCATCGGATGTTATTTTATTATTATTTTTTTTTTAAACCGTTCTTGTCATTTTGTAAAAGTGTAAGTCATTTATTTGGAGTAACATAAGCAATTGGAGTCAGTGTTAATTGCGTTCAACTCTGGATCAATGGTTTAAGTGGAGAAAATGACTTGATACGAAAATAATGGTTCCTGTTATTATTGCTATTTCAGAGAGAGAGAGAGAGAGAGAGAGAGAGAGAGAGAGAGAGAGAGAGAGAGAGAGAGAGAGAGAGAGAGAGAGAGAGAGAGAGAGAGAGAGAGATCATCGTCCTTGTCATCATCTTCGTCACTTCCACGTTCTTGTCCCAGCTTGGTGTCACATACTACCACCTGTTCGTACGCTTACCTGGTACTCGTCGACGGGCGGCAGGTATTGCTCTGGGTGGGGGGGAGGGTGTTGAGGTGGAAGTGGCTGCGGCGGCGACGGATGCGGAAGGCGGACGGGGCGGACGGGGCGGACACGTCTGTACCTGGGACGCCGTCGTCTTAAGAGTGGAGGAGAATGAGGAGGAGGAGGAGGAGGAGGATGATGTGGGGGGGCGGCATAGGCTGGGTGGGGGATAGGGGCATCATACAGTACTTCAGGATGGTAAGTAGGATGTATGGGGGGATGGGTAGGGCCTATGGGGGGATGGGTAGGGCGTATGGGATGGAGTGTTGGGTGTATGGGATGGAGTGTTGGGTGTATGGGAGGGTGGGTTGGGTGTATGGGAGGGTGGTTTGGGTGTATGGGAGGGTGGGTCGGGCCTATGGGATAGAGGGGCGGCCGAGCAGTGGTGGGGACAAGATAAGTTTCTCGTGGCTCTTCGTACAGTGCCAAGTCAAGGTCCTGGTGGGCGGCCTCCTGCAGGCTGTGCTCAGGCTCGAGGCGGATGGATGGCCGGTGGTATAAAGTGGAGATGGTGGTGGTGATGGGCGTGTGGGGTCTTCTACTGGCAGGTGGAGGCGCGGAGTGGATTGGGGCACTGAAGGATGGCCCTGAATGGATGATGATGTCGTCGGGATGGCCCAGACACACTGCTGCCGCCACCAACACCATAACCTGAAGGTGATAAGCAGCCGCAGACACAACACGAAGCGATAGAAAAAAACCTTCAACAACGAAAGAAAATAAACACAATAGCAAAAAACTTGGAACTGAATTGTAAACGCGATATAAATTCCACTCTACACTCAACCTAGGAAGACATACTGACCAGGAGCCTCATGGTGGTGTGGCCTTGAGGCGGGGCACCGAAAGAATGACGCTGGATCCTCTACTCACTCTCCCTTATATAACCGACCGCCGCCATCACCGCCGCCGCCACGTGAAAGGAGACACGTGATTGAGGGAGAACAAACCACCAAAATTGCAGAGCTGCGTTGCCACATTTTAATGATCACACACAAGACACAAACGCAGAATCAGCGGTGAACAAAAGTGTGATGAGGAGCGCCGCTAATGGTTCTAAGTGTGACTGAGGTTTGAGGTAACCAATGATCATCAAGGAAAGTGGCTTCTGCTTTCTTTAGCTATCAATTTGCGAACAGCCAAGACAGAGCGAAGCTATGATACTGCTTTTATTTCATGATTGTTTTCCATTAGCTTAGGCGGCAGCTGTCACCTCTTCATGATGCTCGCTCCAGGACACTTCATTATTTCTTCCTGCTTTTGCTGCTGCTGCTGCTGCTGCTGCTGCTTCAAGGCAACAACAACAACAACGACAACAACAACAATAACAAATACGACTACTACTACTACTACTACTACTACTACTACTACTACTACTACTACTATTACTACTACTACTACTACTACTACTACTACTACTACTACTACTATTACTACTACTACTACTACTACTACTACTACTACTACTACTACTACTACTATTACTACTACTACTACTACTACTACTACTACTACTACTATTACTACTACTACCGGTTCCTTTGCTGCTGTAAAATACTTAAAAGGCGGCAGACACGTATTTATGTGCAACGTTGCCCCACACACATTATTTTTCCGGAGTGAATGTGGTTCTCTCTCTCTCTCTCTCTCTCTCTCTCTCTCTCTCTCTCTCTCTCTCTCTCTCTCTCTCTCTCTCTCTCTCTCTCTCTCTCTCTCTCTCTCTCTCAAAGGTTTCTCTATAAATATTGTTTTTTGAGTTTCTTAAGTGTATATATGACATTCTTCTATGATTACTTTCTTTAATCTTTTCATATTTTTAGTGTTCGTTTAGGTTTTATCCGAAAGTATTTTTCAATTTTCACTTTACATCTTCATTTGATTCAGAATTTAGATGTGTGTGTGTGTGTGTGTGTGTGTGTGTGTGTGTGTGTGTGTGTGTGTGTGTGTGTGTGTGTGTGTGTGTGTAAATGTGTGCGTGTGTGTGTGTGTTTGTGCTTGTTTGTGTGTTTGTATGTGTGTTTTTGAATTTCTAAAAAGCTTACGGCCGAGTTTGGAATTGACAGCTTTAGTTTTGAGGAGATATTTCTAAATTGACTGAAATATTGGCAAAGCAGGTGCAGAGAAGCTACTATTACTATTTTTTCTACTACTACTACTACTACTACTACTACTACTACTACTACTACTACTACTACTACTACTACTATAGGAAAACCAACAATAAGAATGCTGATAAAGTTATAGTTAGATAAGTCTCCCTTGAAGCTGCAGATTGTCTCCGTTTTTTTTTCGTCATTAAAACAAAAGCAACTGTTTGTTTCCTGGTTGCCACATGTGCGCCATATGTCTACACCACCTCTGGCGTGAACCGCTCACCGCACCCAAGACGAGGAGGAGGAGGAGGAGGAGGAGGAGGAGGAGGAGGAGGAGGAGGAGGAGGAGGAGGAGGAGGAGGAGGAAGGAATATCTAAGTAAAAAGAAACTATTAAGAGGAATAAGAGGAAAAAGAAGAAAAAAAAAATGAAAGCGGAATGAAATAGAGGAAAAAAAAGAAAGTTGAATAGGAGGCAGAAAGGGAGGAGAGGAAAGAAAATAGAAACCCAGGAAGTAAAGGAGAAGAAGAAAGGAGAGAAGATGAAGAAGACATAAAAAAAAAGGAATAAAACTTCATTATGAGGAAAAAAGAGGAAGAGGATCATAAAAAACTGCATTATTTTTAAGGAAGCAGAAACAGACATACTTTTTTTTTACTAAGTTGTGTGCTGGTACTTGCTAAACTTACTACCATGAGGGAAAAGACAGTACAGCAGAAGGCTCCTCATCACCCCTTGAGGCCGGAAAGCATTGAAAGATAATCATAATAATATACAATGATGACAAAGAACTTATAAGGCTCATTTATGTTGATTCGGTCATTATTATATTTTTTTTCAAACCTACCAATTACAAGTCTTCTATATAGCATGAGGCGTTCCAGTCCTTCCTCAACACACACTCACTCGCATTACAACACCACTGGACAAAGCAATTACATTTTTTATTTATTTATTTATTTTTTTTTGACATGACTTCATTATATTCCCCACTAATCTTAACCATAACAATTACAACTACTCTTACGTGTGTCACATAACCATTTGTAAACCCAGTGTGTCACCGCTAAATGGTTATATAATACATCAAGATGGTAATAAATCCAATATGTACATAAACGCGAAATGTCTAACTCACTCGAAACATTTTTTGGGTCATAGAAGAAGTGCAACCTTTTCACTGCGTTCACTACTTGACCATGAAGGGTTTGGAAGGTCACTGTCAGGACCCTTGGCGTAGCGAACCCGTTCTCTCCAACAGGAAGTATAGAATGTAAACACAACTTGACCTTAAAAATCCTCACATGTAGCTTCACCACCTCGCCATCAACACCATATTTATAGATACTTGTAACGCTAAACCCACAAATGAACTGCAGTAACAAAGGAGGAGGAGGAGGAGGAGGAGGAGGAGGAGGAGGAGGAGGAGGAGGAGGAGGAGGAGGAGGAGGAGGAGGAGGAGGAGGAGGAGGAGGAGGAGGAGGAGGAAAGGAAAGGAAAGGAAAGGAAAGGAAAGGAAAGGAAAGGAAAGGAAAGGAAAGGAAAGGAAAGGAAAGGAAAGGAAAGGAAAGGAAAGCAATATAAAATGAAAGGAAGGGGAAGGTGAAAGAGAAACAAGTGACAACCGGAAGCCCGTGGTTGCCCGCTCACAATTACTTGTTCGTATTGCAGGGTTTGTCAGCAATTACCTCCCTCCCCTTCCTTCCCTCCTCTTCCTTCCCTCCTCCCTCCCTCCCTCCCTCCCTCCCCCTCCCTCCCTCCCTCCCTCCCTCCCTCCCTCCCTCTCTCTCCCTTCCTTCCCACTCTCTGTCACCTTCATTTCTCTGCTCTCCTCACCTTCCCGCCTTTCCCTCTCACTCTCTCACCTCCACCTTTACCTCTACACCAATGCTACAAGTAGGTAGGTGGATAAGTATGTTGGTAGATACAATTATTCGTCGTAAAAGTAGCGATGTCTCGTAGTGAAAAGTGAAAGTTTAACCCGTGAATCCCTAGAGATAGAAATAGATTGATTGATAAATGAATTGATGGGTAGATTGGTAGATAAATAGATTGAAAGAGAGAAAGAGAGGGAACGAGAGAGAGAGAGAGAGAGAGAGAGAGAGAGAGAGAGAGAGAGAGAGAGAGAGAGAGAGAGAGAGAGAGAGAGAGAGAGAGAGAGAGAGAGAGAAAGAGAGAGAGAGAGAGAGAGCGAAGAGAAAGAGAGTAAAATCTAGCATAGTTTCGTGGAATAGCAAAAATAAAAAAGATGCATCGGGATGAATATGTTTGGTTTATTTTATGCATAATTATAAATATTCTTCGTGATAAAGGTGCACGGAGCGAGGCGCGGGAGTTAAGTTTAGTCGGTGGTGGCCTGGTGGCATAAAGCTTGGCCATCCAGAGCCTCGTGAGCCGCCCTCTTGAGGAATGAGTATTAGTTCATGATGATCGTAACACCACATGCAGACTGGACTAGGGTTGCAGGAGTCCATTAAGGCTAGCCGTGGACTGGCCTAGAGGAGTAGGAAGGGGCAGGACTGTGGCCGTAGGAAGGAGCAGGGGAGTGGCCGTAGGAAGGAGCAGGGGAGTGGCCGTAGGAAGGAGCAGGGGAGTGGCCGTAGGAGGGGGAGTGACTGTACTGAGCCTCGCCCTCGTAGGTCACCTCGGCCACGTAACCGGAGTCGCCGTCCACGTAGTAAGTGACAGTCTGCACGCGGCCGTCGGGAAGCAGCACTTGGTAGGAGCCTTGGGTGTTGTAACCGTCACGGGTCTCTTGAGCACCGAAGTCGTTGCCGCTGTAGTCGTCCTTGACGGCGTACTGGGCGTTGTACTGGGGCGGGACCTGCGGCGGGCGGGAGGGAGACACTTGAGACACAGAGGGTCAGGAGGGCGGCGGCTTCCAGGCAGGCTGGGCGGGAGCGAGGCCGCGGCAACAAGAGTGTAGTGCTCAGCGCCGCCGCCAGGCTGAAAGGCTGTTGCTTAAGGCATTAGTTATGTGCACCGAGAGGAAAAGTGGCTGTGACTTGCAGACTTACGTCAGCGTACTGAGTGGGGGCGTGGTAGGACTGTCTGGGGGCGTGGTAGGAAGGCGTGGGGTGCGCTGGGGCGTGGTAGGAGGGCGTGGGATGTGCGGGGGCGTGGTAGGAAGGTGTGGGGGCGACGTAGCCTGGAAGGTTGCTGGGACGGGCGAGGGCGGCGACCGCCAGGGTGGACAGCACGGCAACAACAACCTGACGCAGAGAACGAGACAAGTTGAGGAAGAAGAAACCTTGAGGAGGAGTGAAGGGAAACACGAGTGTGAGTCAGCGACGTGAGCCCGGTGGGCAGCAGTGCTGAGGCGAGGCCCACCTGGAGGGACATGGCGGACGGGGAGCTGCAGCTGGAGCGACTGACGAAGACAAGCTGGTGCAGTGTTATATAGCGACGCGCAGTGAACGACACGCCCATGTGGCCTGGTTACTTGCAACCATTGTGATTCCCTTGATCCTGATGATTGTGTGTGTGTGTGTGTGTGTGTGTGTGTGTGTGTGTGTGTGTGTGTGTGTGTGTGTGTGTGTGTGTGTGTGTGTGTGTGTGTGTGTACATCGACCCAACCCAGTCCATTGAGAGTAAGACGAGCTTTATTTGTCTATATGTATAAACGAGGTTGTTATCCCCTTAAAGGGGGTAGCCAAGACAAGGCACACATAAACACACACGTGCACACATTCATATACACTACTCTCACACTGCCCTAAGTTCCCATGGGAGAAGAAAAGTACACCTTTTCCGCTCATTGTGCTTCAGGTCAGTCGTGCAATGGGGACGAGGGCAGGGGTCGTATCCACAACAGACTCTTAAGGTTTACCCCTGCCGCTTCATATTAAACTCATGACCACACCTGATTTGACTCTAGGGTCACACCAGAACTTCCTGCAAGGGTCGTCAAGGTCGCGTCATTAACCATGCATTCTCTACTGCTCTCCATTCACTTCTATCAAAGCACAATTATCGTTCCATACTCAACAGACATTCTTCTTTCATTCAACGCTTTTTTCATCGTTCATCCATGCCGTTCGTAGGCTTACTCTCAACCTCACACCTCTCACATCAAATACTATTATTCTCTTCACCAACCGGTCGTCCTCCGTTGTCTCCATATGTCCGAATTACCTCAACACACTCTGCTCTGCTCAACCCGTACAAATTCATCTCCATTATATTTAATCTCTTCTTCTACTCTACTTCCATATTCTCCATGTTTCAGCCAATATAGTGCAGTGGACACGGCTACTTCTTCATACAACCTCATCTTTACATTCATTCCCGTCGCTCTACAACTAAACACCTTCATTCCTCCCAACACCTTTCGTACATCATTGATCCAAGTCTTCAACTGTCTCTATTCCTCCATCTACAGTAATCTTGGACCCTAAATATTTAAAACATTCCACCTCCTCGAGCCGTTCATTGTTAAGTGCAACATTCATCCTTCTATCACCAACTACTCCTGTGTATTTCATTACTTTACTCTTATTCTCATCCACTCTCAGATTCCTCCTACACACTCGTACAAATTCTTCCACCAACTAATAATTTTTCTTTTGATTCTGCCATTAAAGCTGTATTATCTGCAAACAGTAGCTGATTTATATTCCTCTCTCTATCATCAGAATTTACCAAACTGAGACTCTTACCTAACATTCTTGCCGTAACTTCCCTTACCACACCATCCATATGAATATCGAACAACCATCCTTGACGTAGTCCTGCTTGAACAGGAAACCACTCACTCACACTATTTCACATTCCTACACATGTTCTACTATTCACATAGAAACTTTTCACACCTCTTAACAGTCTGCCACCTTGCCCCTACAATGGTAAGACATTCCACATGCCATCCCTACTCCATTGGCATGTCTCTTTTCTGCTACAGCTGCCCTTACATCTTCGCACCACCATTCACTCCTCTTTCTCACCCCACCTCCCACTCTTCTCATACCACACACCTTCTCTGTACACCCCAGCACGACACTCTTAAACAGATGCCATTCTTCTTCCACATCATCTTTCTTTCTCTCTCTCTCTCTCTCTCTCTCTCTCTCTCTCTCTCTCTCTCTCTCTCTCTCTCTCTCTCTCTCTCTCTCTCTCTCTCTCACTCTCACCACATTCCACCCATCCTTAATCATGTGGAATGTGATGAGAGAGAGGGTGAGAAAGGTCATGTGGAAGAGGAATGGCAGTTGTTTGAGAATGCCGTGGAATGGTGTACAAAGGTGCGTGTTGAGCTTCATATCATTAGTAATTGTTAGCGTCAGGTCGTGTGAGTCGTCCCTGAGGTTTTAGCGTCGCCTTACAATGTGTGTGTGTGTGTGTGTGTGTGTGTGTGTGTGTGTGTGTGTGTGTGTGTGTGTGTGTGTGTGTTCCTTGAGGGAGGCAAGGGTCAGGTCCTTATGGGAACTATGTGTAAACGAGACGCCTGGAGTCAGGGACGTAAATACTGCTGCTCACCCACTCTCCACACCCCTACACACACACACACACACACACACACACACACACACACACACACACACACACACACACACACACACACACACACACACACACACACACACACTGCTATTCCATTCCCAGTGCATGTGTCACCGATCGACAGTGCTTGTCTTTCAACATCCATTCTATTTTTAAGTGTGAAAGTGAAATGGTGTATTACGTATGATAGATGTAGAATTGTTTTCTATCCTTTACTTGTGTTGCTGGTAGGCCTAATGAAAGCTTTAGATGGTTGGCCTCCGTCCGTTAATAACGCAGGTTAGAATTAAAAAAATATTTTAAGTAAGGCCTCGTTTCTTATTGAGAGGCTCATGCTGCCAGCGGAAGCTCCTCGAACATTTATTTTTGCAGACCTGTCGAGGATAGTGTAATGGTATCATGTGGGTGATCTTAAACCACTCGGCAGTATTACCAAATAAAAGTGGCTTGCTTGTGTCGGGGCTCGAACTCGGGACTCAGAGTTGATTTGCCCAATCACTTGCCACTAGGCTACCGCTTTCCCAGATTGATAGAAATATTGATTTATTGAGAGAGAGAAAATGAAAATTGCATAGTTAGTTAGACCTCTAGAAGTACATACAAAAAGTCAACATGCAAGACTTAATTTTCGTGGAATAGCAAAAATAAAAAAGATGCATCGGGATGAATATGTTTGGTTTATTTTATGCATAATTATAAATATTCTTCGTGATAAAGGTGCACGGAGCGAGGCGCGGGAGTTAAGTTTAGTCGGTGGTGGCCTGGTGGCATAAAGCTTGGCCATCCAGAGCCTCGTGAGCCGCCCTCTTGAGGAATGAGTATTAGTTCATGATGATCGTAACACCACATGCAGACTGGACTAGGGTTGCAGGAGTCCATTAAGGCTAGCCGTGGACTGGCCTAGAGGAGTAGGAAGGGGCAGGACTGTGGCCGTAGGAAGGAGCTGGGGAGTGGCCGTAGGAAGGAGCAGGGGAGTGGCCGTAGGAGGGGGAGTGACTGTACTGAGCCTCACCCTCGTAGGTCACCTCGGCCACGTAACCGGAGTCGCCGTCCACGTAGTAAGTGACAGTCTGCACGCGGCCGTCGGGAAGCAGCACTTGGTAGGAGCCTTGGGTGTTGTAACCGTCACGGGTCTCTTGAGCACCGAAGTCGTTGCCGCTGTAGTCGTCCTTGACGGCGTACTGGGCGTTGTACTGGGGCGGGACCTGCGGCGGGCGGGAGGGAGACACTTGAGACACAGAGGGTCAGGAGGGCGGCGGCTTCCAGGCAGGCTGGGCGGGAGCGAGGCCGCGGCAACAAGAGTGTGGTGCTCAGCGCCGCCGCCAGGCTGAAAGGCTGTTGCTTAAGGCATTAGTTATGTGCACCGAGAGGAAAAGTGGCTGTGACTTGAAGACTTACGTCAGCGTACTGAGTGGGGGCGTGATAGGACTGTCTGGGGGCGTGGTAGGAAGGCGTGGGGTGAGCCGGGGCGTGGTAGGAGGGCGTGGGATGTGCGGGGGCGTGGTAGGAAGGTGTGGGGGCGACGTAGCCTGGAAGGTTGCTGGGACGGGCGAGGGCGGCGACCGCCAGGGTGGACAGCACGGCAACAACAACCTGACGCAGAGAACGAGACAAGTTGAGGAAGAAGAAACCTTGAGGAGGAGTGAAGGGAAACACGAGTGTGAGTCAGCGACGTGAGCCCGGTGGGCAGCAGTGCTGAGGCGAGGCCCACCTGGAGGGACATGGCGGACGGGGAGCTGCAGCTGGAGCGACTGACGAAGACAAGCTGGTGCAGTGTTATATAGCGACGCGCAGTGAACGACACGCCCATGTGGCCTGGTTACTTGCAACCATTGTGATTCCCTTGATCCTGATGATTGTGTGAGTGTGTGTGTGTGTGTGTGTGTGTGTATGTGTGTGTGTGTGTTTGTGTGTATGTGTGTGTGTGTGTGTGTGTGTGTGTGTCGAGGTGGTGATAAGGAAGGTAGTTAGTTAGCTGATTACTTCACTACACAGAAGAAAGTTACCGTGAGAAAAAAAAAAATGCAAGCTTATCGAAATAATGCAATAAAAGTATAAACTAAAAACAATGTCATAATCCTGGATCATTACAAGATAATTTTGGGGGCACTAAGAGGCGTGATTTTGGTAAATGTGATTAGAGGAGAGAAAAAAACTAATGACAGTGAACATTCTACTCTTTGTGACGTAAACACTTAACTTGTAATATTATACACGATGAAGACAGTTCATACACACGTTCTTGGTTACATATATGCCATTGAGAGAGAGAGAGAGAGAGAGAGAGAGAGAGAGAGAGAGAGAGAGAGAGAGAGAGAGAGAGAGAGAGAGAGAGAGAGAGAGAGAGAGAGAGATAACTTTGAATTATTGTATTAGTTAGTTTACTACTCTCTCTCTCTCTCTCTCTCTCTCTCTCTCTCTCTCTCTCTCTCTCTCTCTCTATCTCTATCTTTCTGTCTATCTATCTTTCTCTCTCCGTGCCTATGTTTATTGGTCTGTCTATCTGTCTTTCTATCTCAGTTAATAGAATGATTTTTACAATGCGTTCACTATCATGTTAGAGTGTAATTGTTAGTGTTCCAGTCTCACCGCAGTCTATAATTTCTTCATTTCCCCTCCCACACGTCTCTCTCTCTCTCTCTCTCTCTCTCTCTCTCTCTCTCTCTCTCTCTCTCTCTCTCTCTCTCTCTCTCTCTCTCTCTCTCTCTCTCTCTCTCTCGTCTATTAACTACCGAGCCGGAGGAAGAGAAGAAGGGTGAGGAAGGTCGAGAGAGAGAGAGAGAGAGAGAGAGAGAGAGAGAGAGAGAGAGAGAGAGAGAGAGAGAGAGAGAGAGAGAGAGAGAGAGAGAGAGAGAGAGAGAAAGAGAGAGAGAGAGACGTAATAAGTAACTTTAACAAGCGTGTAGGAATGCAGTGTTTACTTTTTCTTAGCACTCGTACGTCACTTAACCTTGTGAGTCGTTGGTCTGTGAAGAGAGAGAGAGAGAGAGAGAGAGAGAGAGAGAGAGAGAGAGAGAGAGAGAGAGAGAGAGAGAGAGAGAGAGAGAGAGAGAGAGAGAGAGAGAGAGAGAGAGAGTTTAGGTTTGCCATCCCTAATGCTTCATGTTCGGGAGGTTCACTTTTTGTTTCAATGTCATACTCTGCAGTGACGTGCGTGCGTGTGTGTGTTTGCTTTCTTGGTGGACAGTGACATGGGTGCATTGCTATGGGCTTAAGGCGATGAGCTCTGAAAGTTACGAATGGGTTAACTTCTAAGTTCATGTTGCAAAAATAGATTCAACATCAGAGTGGTCTTGGTTGTCTCTTATGTTGTTTATGGTTCATTTATATTAGATTGTTCATTACATTCACTTGGGCAAATAGTTATGTTTTCATTAGTTTGTGGTGACGGGGAAGGCAAAGTAAACAGTATTCACGCCCCTTGGTAACTTGGTATGTCAGTGTGGTGTTCGTGGCAAGGAAGGCTGGTAGGCTGGCAGGCGCGTCAAGTGAGCCTGTCAGTGCATGTACGTAATGCAGGTTGCAGTGCATGGAAGGGTGTGGCTCGAAAGGAATGCAACAAGTGATGCGTACGTTAAATTAGACTTCCATTCTCTCTCTCTCTCTCTCTCTCTCTCTCTCTCTCTCTCTCTCTCTCTCTCTCTCTCTCTCTCTCTCTCTCTCTCTCTCTCTCTCTCTCTCTCTCTCCCTCCTTCCCTCCCTCCCTCCCTCCCTCCCTCCCTCCCTCCCTCCCTCCCTCCTCTCTCTCTCTCTCTCTCTCTCTCTCTCTCTCTCTCTCTCTCTCTCTCTCTCTCTCTCTCTCTTCATTAACGTTTTCTCATTAAAAACTCACATTCACTGGTTTTCAGACATGAATTTGTGCTCTCATTTTGCCAGTATCCCCCACCTACTCACTCTCATCTCGGCAGCAGTCTCGCTCGTCTAGTCTTCAGTCACTGTCTTCACTTTCGCTCCCGCGCTGCCCATGGCCCACACACTTCCTCCCATGGTCGGGAGCAACTATATTGGTTAGAGTTGTTGCGAGAAATTTTGTAGTGTTTGTCATCATTAAAAGACGCTTAATGTGTCATGGTCGACGCTATAGCCACTGTGTTGGGAAATCAGTGGCGCGATGAGGTGTAGCTAGACGGGTTGTGGTGTGATGGGGTGAGGGTGAGGGCGTGATACTTGGTGTGTTGTGGTGGAGTGCTGCGGGGGTGGACGACGAGGGTGTGTCTACTCATCCATCTACGAAAGGACGTCTAAATTTACCTCATCGCTATGACATTGGGTGTGGCAGGCTTTAGGGCGTCACTGTGCGTCGCTATATAACACTGCACCAGCTTGTCTTCGTCAGTCGCTCCAGCTGCAGCTCCCCGTCCGCCATGTCCCTCCAGGTGGGCCTCGCCTCAGCACTGCTGCCCACCGGGCTCACGTCGCTGACTCACACTCGTGTTTCCCTTCACTCCTCCTCAAGGTTTCTTCTTCCTCAACTTGTCTCGTTCTCTGCGTCAGGTTGTTGTTGCCGTGCTGTCCACCCTGGCGGTCGCCGCCCTCGCCCGTCCCAGCAACCTTCCAGGCTACCACGCCCCCACACCTTCCTACCACGCCCCAGCGCACCCCACGCCCTCCTACCACGCCCCCAGACAGTCCTACCACGCCCCCACTCAGTACGCTGACGTAAGTCTTCAAGTCACAGCCACTTTTCCTCTCGGTGCACATAACTAATGCCTTAAGCAACAGCCTTTCAGCCTGGCGGCGGCGCTGAGCACCACACTCTTGTTGCCGCGGCCTCGCTCCCGCCCAGCCTGCCTGGAAGCCGCCGCCCTCCTGACCCTCTGTGTTTCAAGTGTCTCCCTCCCGCCCGCCGCAGGTCCCGCCCCAGTACAACGCCCAGTACGCCGTCAAGGACGACTACAGCGGCAACGACTTCGGTGCTCAAGAGACCCGTGACGGTTACAACACCCAAGGCTCCTACCAAGTGCTGCTTCCCGACGGCCGCGTGCAGACTGTCACTTACTACGTGGACGGCGACTCCGGTTACGTTGCTGAGGTGACCTACGAGGGCGAGGCTCAGTACAGTCACTCCCCCTCCTACGGCCACTCCCCTGCTCCTTCCTACGGCCACTCCCCAGCTCCTTCCTACGGCCACAGTCCTGCCCCTTCCTACTCCTCTAGGCCAGTCCACGGCTAAACTTAACTCCCGCGCCTCGCTCCGTGCACCTTTATCACGAAGAATATTTATAATTATGCATAAAATAAACCAAACATATTCATCCCGATGCATCTTTTATTGAGTGTGGTCATGGCTTACGAGAAGAGAATGAATGGAGTTTGAAAGGCCATGTCTCCCTCCGTACCATCTTTTCTCCCGATGAATCCAGGTGATTTCAGGGAATGTTAACATTTACTGAAGCCTTCTGGTGAGATAGCAAGGCAAGGAAGGCAGTAGGGGTAGCGTAGACTTATACACTTTATTATGTTTGTCAATAATTCCAATTTATCTTATATATATATTGGTATTTGACAAACAGACCCTTATCAAGCAAACCTTTTTTGGTAGCAAAGGTTTGTTAGTTATAAGAAAGTATTTACCATCCGTCCAGAATGCAGCCGCGTCGGGAGGGTTAAGGTCATGGCTTCACTCCACTCTCGGGGAAAGGGAGTGAGAGAGTGATGGTGTTGCCAGAAAGCGTCAAGCAAGGAACTTAACAACATCGTTCAGTTATCCTCAGTTTTTGTCTGTGTTCGTCCCAGGAATATAAAGAAAGACTGGACACACACTCATCAGCCTTATTAAAAGTAATTTTTAAAAGAAACGATAGAAAACATTTTTATAAGTTTTATTGCTACTCATTGACGATCGTTTATAGGAGTACGTGGGTTTGGGAGGGTTGTAGTTAGGCCTATTGGCATGGTGGACATGGGCATGGTGGGCAGGGGCGTGGTGGGCAGGGGCATGGTGGGCAGGGGCGTGGTGGGCAGGGGCGTGGTGGGCAGGGGCGTGGTGGGCAGGGGCGTGGTTTGCAGGGGCATGGTGGGCAGGGGCGTGGTGGGCAGGGGCATGGTGGGCACGGGCATGGTGGGCAGGGGCTTGATGGGCAGGGGCGTGGTTTGCAGGGACATGGTGGGCAGGGGCGTGGTTTGCAGGGGCATGGTGGGCAGGGGCGTGGTGGGTAGGGGCTTGGTGGACAGGGGCATGGTGGGCAGGGGCTTGATGGGCAGGAGCGTGATGGGCAGGGGCGTGGTAGGCAGGGTCATGGTGGGCAGGGGCATGATGGGGAGAAGCGTGGGCAAAGCCGTGGGCAGGTGCGTGGGGTTCGTGAGATTGCCGGAGGTGGTGTTGCCGCCCCCGGTGATGCTTACAAGAGAACTGATGTCAGTCTGAGCGGAGACAACCGCTGCCAAGACGGCCATCACAAGGAACTGCAGGCAAAGGAAAAACATTATCACGACGACCAGGAGGAGGAGGAGGAGGAGGAGGAGGAGAAGGAGAAGGAGAAGGAGGAGGAGGAGAAGGAGAAGAAGAAGAAGAAGAAGAAGAAGAAGAAGAAGAAGAAAAACAAAAAGAACAAGAACAAGAAAAAAAAACATGAAGTAAACAGTAGTGGACTCCTACCTTACAAATCATTGTGATAGAGAGGACGGTGAGGAAGTGATGTGCTAACGAGAGGGTATCATCTCTTATATAACTCCTTCGTGCCCTGTAATTCGCTCTGTGGTCTTGACTTTCTTTCTCATAAGAATATTCATGGGAGCAGGTTAAAGCAATGTCAGCATAACAATATCAACAGTTTTGAACACATGGCAGCAGTCTATGATGAAGTGTGTGTGACTCAGGTTTAGATGAACACACACTTGTTACTGTTATGGTGCTTAGGTATCGAGGCCTAAGCTGGTATAGGAGGCGATAGGAAGGGCATGAGAATTAGTGTCACTTTATATGCAACGGTGGAGGTTAGTGTGTGTGTGTGTGTGTGTGTGTGTGTGTGTGTGTGTGTGTGTGCACGAGGTTTTTGAACATTTTTAGATAAACATCATTACACATTCATCATTCCTTGTACGTTGCAAATTAAAACAGGAATGTCCTAAGCTTTCTTGATTCTTTAAGTCACCGCCGCAATGTTGCATTTTTATCTATCTTCTACCGCTATTTGCATGCTGACTGCTCTTCTGAACTTGCTAACTGCATGCCTCCCCCCTTCCCGCGGCCTCGCTGCACAAGACTTTCTACTTCTTCTCATCCTTATTCTGTCCATCTTCCTAATGCAAGAGTTAACCAGTATCTTCACTCTTTCATCCCTTACACTGGTAAACTCTGGAACTCTCTTCCTTTGTCTGTTTTTCCACCTGTCTATGACTTTAACTCTTTCAAAAGATGAGTGTCAAGACACCTCTAATGTTAACTGGATCTCAACCCCTTGCTTCTATTCTCCTACTGTCCTCTTTACAGGGTCTGGCGACAAGCGGGTTTTTTTTTTACTTATTTCAGTTTTCCCTTTTAATGTAAAAGCATAATTATTCACTCTTTCATTTTATCCTTCATTCAATTTTCATTGTTGTAACTTTTTTCTGTTTATTATTTTTTTTTTGTCGTCAGAAAAGGAAGCAGGAATGATATAATGATACAGGATTGAGTTGACCTGAATTTGCCTTTCACGAGCATGAGGCAAGTATGGAAGGGATGAAAAGGTTTGAATATTCTTATACATTGTGAATAAGGGAATTGTTGTAATGAGCTTCAATCGTATGAAGGGAATTCCCTCTATGTGAAAAGCTTTGTGTGTAATACATACCCTACTTCTTGTGAGAGAGAAAACAAATAGAGAAATAACAGTTTGTGTTTGTATGTGTGTGTGTGTGTGTGTGTGTGTGTGTGTGTGTGTGTGTGTGTGTGTGTGTGTGTGTGTGTGTGTGTGTGAATTACATACACTATATAAACCCCCTTTTTCCTTTTTTTTTTTTACACGAGTCTGCATTCGCTCGGTGTGGGAAAACGTTACCTTGGAAGGGAGACTACATACCTGAGAGAGAGAGAGAGAGAGAGAGAGAGAGAGAGAGAGAGAGAGAGAGAGAGAGAGAGAGAGAGAGAGAGAGAGAGAGAGAGAGAGAGAGAGAGAGAGAGAGAGAGAGAGAGAGAGAGAGAGAGAGAGAGAGAGAGAGAGAGAGAGAGAGAGACTGCTGTAGGGGTTCCTTCGTTTTATCTAATAGTGGTTGCATCCTTGATCACCCATTAACATGCAGTGGTCCCTTTTCAGTTCTTATCTCTCCTTTGCCATCCACTTACTACTCCCTCTGGCCTCAATATCTTGTAACTCCTCTTTCCCTCCTTATATTTTTTCCTCTCCCTCAATTTCCTCCATGTATTTTTTCCTCAGTTATCATATTATTTCCTCTCCCTACTTTCCCCTTCTCTCACCTTTTTTCCTCTTTCCCCTTTCCCCTGTTTCCCTCTGCTGTCAACTTCCTAACCCTGTCCCCCTTTTTCTCTCTCTTTCCTCTACTCTATGTTTAATCTCAACCTGTCACCTCCTCCCCTCTTCTATTCTTTGTTTCCTTTTGTGCACTTTAGTTTCTCTTCTCTCCGTCTCCATCCTTGTCTTTCCCCCTCCACCTGGATCAAGGTTGAGGTTCACACACCTGACATGACCTGCCTTTCTTAGTAATCCCTGATTGGTGACCTGACAGCGTCATATTACCTTACCTGTTTGCATTCTTTCCTTAGCGATTGGTTTCATTACATTCCTTTACAACGCTAGTTTTT
>JAPQNM010000015.1:4603138-4610638 GCA_029783475.1 Metacarcinus magister
TCCTAATGCAACTATATTGGTTAGAGTTGTTGCGAGAAATTTTGTAGTGTTTGTCATCATTAAAAGACGCTTAATGTGTCATGGTCGATGCTATAGCCACTGTGTTGGGAAATCAGTGGCGCGATGAGGTGTAGCTAGACGGGTTGTGGTGTGATGGGGTGAGGGTGAGGGCGTGATACTTGGTGTGTTGTAGTGGAGTGCTGCGGGGGTGGACGACGAGGGTGTGTCTACTCATCCATCTACGAAAGGACGTCTAAATTTACCTCATCGCTATGACATTGGGTGTGGCAGGCTTTAGGGCGTCACTGTGCGTCGCTATAAATAAACCAAACATATTCATCCCGATGCATCTTTTATTGAGTGTGGTCATGGCTTACGAGAAGAGAATGAATGGAGTTTGAAAGGCCATGTCTCCCTCCGTACCATCTTTTCTCCCGATGAATCCAGGTGATTTCAGGGAATGTTAACATTTACTGAAGCCTTCTGGTGAGATAGCAAGGCAAGGAAGGCAGTAGGGGTAGCGTAGACTTATACACTTTATTATGTTTGTCAATAATTCCAATTTATCTTATATATATATTGGTATTTGACAAACAGACCCTTATCAAGCAAACCTTTTTTGGTAGCAAAGGTTTGTTAGTTATAAGAAAGTATTTACCATCCGTCCAGAATGCAGCCGCGTCGGGAGGGTTAAGGTCATGGCTTCACTCCACTCTCGGGGAAAGGGAGTGAGAGAGTGATGGTGTTGCCAGAAAGCGTCAAGCAAGGAACTTAACAACATCGTTCAGTTATCCTCAGTTTTTGTCTGTGTTCGTCCCAGGAATATAAAGAAAGACTGGACACACACTCATCAGCCTTATTAAAAGTAATTTTTAAAAGAAACGATAGAAAACATTTTTTAAAGTGTTATTGGTATTCACTGACGATCCTGGTCACCAATTTTTACCTCTTTCCTGAATATGAACTTGTCTATCCTGAAACTATTTGTTCTCGTTTTAACTTACTCCTTGACTATGAGAACTTTAATGATGTTGAAAGCCTTGATTCATTTAAACACTTGTATCAGGTCTCATCTTACCCTACGTCTCTCCAAAGAGTGTATATTGAGGTGTTTTAATCTCTTTTTGTAAGTTGAGTTCCTTATCCCCTGAATCATTTTAGTCATCCTTCTTTGTACTGCTTCTAGCTTATCAATGGATGAGTTGCGGCTTCTACTGCGTGAAGTAAAACAGGGCTTCTTCACAGGAGACGATTTAAATATTGTTAGAGTTGATTGATTTAATGTACACAAAAATATTCAAGCGATGTACATAGATGATTGATTTAGAGCCAGCGGTGGACACACACGATATAATATAATGTAGATATGTTATAGACAGGAGAGGCGATGTCCTATCTAGATGGCTGGCTGATTTGAACTACTTGATGTTTGAGACTGAGAGAGTGAGAATGACCCGATTTGACCTGGTTTGAACTTATAGTTTGATCTGGATCCCATGGGCTGCAGGTGACCGAGAAGGAGGCTTGATAAGGGAACACGTGTTTTCTCCAAGTAAACTGGAGTGACCGTGTGAATTCCCTTGAGTATAGACGCCGGGTGACAGGAACGTGGGAATTTTTATTAATAGAACAAAACTGGTATCGACAAATAGACTGGAGGTTATTGGGTTATAGAGATGTACATATATTCTGCTCCTTCTGGTGGCTTTGAACCTTGAATGGGGAGGATATCACATTAAGGACTAAACTCACCTGCTGTGAAGCTCTCCATCTCTATTCTTTACTTAGTCTGGAATATAGTATAATTCTTTTAGCTCGTTCAGTTGTCCTCAGTTTTTGTCTGTGTTCGTCCGTGAGTGAAACCAGGAATATAAAGAAAGACTGTACGAGTGTAGGACAAAACACAGTATATCCCCCCAAACAGCAGCTAAAGTGGAAGTAATGCCTCATTATGCTGCTATGGTTGTCACATCGGGATGGTGTGACGTGGGCCCTATCGCCATATAAAGGCGGCCCACAGCCTCATTAGATCTAGCAATCTTATATTCACACACCTGACATGATCGTGATGGATATTGTGATGGTGATCTTTGGTCATCATTGGTGGTGGTTGTGGTGGTGGTAGTGATGGTGGTAGTAGTGATGGTGGTAGTAGTGATGGTGGAAGTAGTGATGGTGGTAGTAGTGGTGGTGGTAGTAGTGGTGATGGTGGTAGTGGTGATGGTGGTAGTAGTGGTGGTAGTAGTAGTGGTGATGGTTATAGTGGTGATGGTGGTAGTAGTGGTGATGGTAGTGGTGTAGGAAAAGGTAACGAGAGAGAGAGAGAGAGAGAGAGAGAGAGAGAGAGAGAGAGAGAGAGAGAGAGAGAGAGAGAGAGAGAGAGAGAGAGAGAGAGAGAGAGAGAGAGAGAGAGAGAGAGAGAGAGAACGAATACTTTACAAACGAAAATCAAAACACTACGAGAGCTGCAAAGAACATAAACCTTAATGACCTAAAAAACAGACGTATAAATACACTAAATTTAAACCCAAAGAGAAAAAATGATCTTGGTCACCATGATGATAAACAAAAAAACAAAACAAATAAATATAAGTAAATAAAAAATAATCTCAGAAATATAAAGATGGAACAAAAATCACACGTAATGGATCCAATTTATATATTTTGCGTTTCGTCATTATAAATACAGTTATGTACATGGCAGGTACAAGTTCAGGTTCCTTGGGGGTGGAAGTTTGGTCTGGGGGAGGTTGGGGTATTACTCTTAGTGGTAGGTAGGGGCGGGGGTGTAGGTTGGCGCTGGGGAGTGGCCGTAGGATGGGGCAGGGGAGTGGCCATAGGAAGGAGTAGAGTGGCCATAGGCAGGAGCTGGGGAGTGGCCGTAGGATGGGGAGTGACCATAGGATTCTGAGTACTGAGCCTCGCCCTCGTAGGTCACCTCAGCAACGTAACCGGAGTCGCCGTCCACGTAGTAAGTGACAGTCTGCACGCGGCCGTCGGGAAGCAGCACTTGGTAGGAGCCTTGGGTGTTGTAACCGTCACGGGTCTCTTGAGCACCGAAGTCGTTGCCGCTGTAGTCGTCCTTGACGGCGTACTGGGCGTTGTACTGGGGAGGGGCCTGCGGCGGGAGGGAGGGAAGGAGTTAGAAACGTATCAAACAACAGACTTACCAGCGACGCAGAGAATGTAGAAGAACAGCCTGACGGGGACTTACATCAGGGTACTGCTCGGCGGCGTGATAAGAAGGAGCTGGGGCGTGGTAGGAAGGAGCTGGGGCGTGGTAGGAAGGTGTGGGGTGGGCTGGGGCGTTGTAGGAAGGTGTGGGATGAGCAGGGGCGTGGTAGGAAGGCGTGGGATGAGCAGGGGCGTGGTAGGAAGGTGTGGGATGAGCAGGGGCGTGGTAGGAAGGCGTAGGGTCGCCGTAAGTTGTCGAGGGGCGCGCAAGAGCAGCAGCCACAAGGGAAAGCAGGAACACGATCTGAAGCAAAATAATATTCGTAAAACAAGGGGAAAAAAAATGACATTGATAAATGATAGATATACACAACCACCACTATCACCACCACTATCACCATCACTACTATCACCATCATCACCACCACCACTGCGCCACCACCAGAGGAGGCTCACCTTAGCTGCCATGGTGAAGGGTGTGATGGAACTGATGCATCCATGCTGGATCTGTCACGTTATATACCTCAACTCCACCCCCGCCTCCCCCTTCACTCACGCCCCTCCTACACACCCACACACCCGAAGGCCGGGACGCAGCCATACAAGACAGCTTCGCCACAATAGCAACATCAATTTCCGTAACTTGTGGAGAATGAGAGGCGTGGACCGGGGTGGAGGCGGGGCAGTGGAAGGTTGGGGGCTGGAGTGCAGGAAGCGGAGGTGAGGGGCCACGAAGGTAAGACAGGGAGCAGGTGATAGAGGGTGGGGGAAGGGTGGGGGCGAAGGGAGGTGGAGAATGGAGTGCGTTGAATAGTGTGGTGGGTGGGGCCTCCCTTCCTTCCTTCCTTCCTTCACCATAGGAGGTTTAATACGTCTTCCCCCGAGGCGCCGTGAGTCCTTCGTCACCAAGACATATTTGCTACGAAAGTGAATACGTTGTAGAAGTATTGCATCAGAACATTTTTGACGAGTGATTCCTGTTTGTCCTCCAATGTGTGTGTGTGTGTGTGTGTGTGTGTGTGTGTGTGTGTGTGTGTGTGTGTGTGTGCGTGTGCGTGTGAAACTTTGATTTGCAGTTTTTTTCTTCTTCAATTAATTTATATTTCTCGTGCATATAATTTCCTCTGATAACTAAACAGCTGCACGAGTCAACATTTCCAGTTGTATAAATTAAATTTTTCTATATTTTTTTCCCTCTATTCTTATCTTTGAAAATTCGACCGTGGCCTCTTGATCTGCAGTTCACGAGAGTTATAATAAAACATATTTCTGTGAGTTTCCTACATTTTTGTTATTTATGTGTACATCATTATAATGTCTCTTAAGTCTCTTCAGTGTGAGAAAAGTCAAGTAGCTTAACCTTTCTTCGTAACTTTATTTTTTTTTTATTTTATTTTTTTCCCCTCTCTTTGGACTTTTCAAAATTTGGTAATATGAAATTTTTTTTTTTTTATATATATATTTGGTTGTTGACTGTAAACAACGACACCATATTGAATTGTTTTTTGTATAAATAATGTAATTCATTCTCGGATCACACCTTCCTCCGTGTATATATATATGTGTGTATAGAAGTATATATTTAAGTGTATTTAAGTGTAATTTAAGACCACATTCATGGCGCTGCTCTTCTCTTTCTGTTATTTTGTTTATTGGTAATACTTTTCTTTTCCCGCCTGTTTGCTTTCCCTTTCCTTTCTGTCTTCTCTTGTTCCATTCCTTTCTTCTCCATTCACTGTGTATCGCCTCTTTCCTTCCCCATCTTCCTACTTGTTCTTCTTTGATCCTTCCTTTATTATTAATCAATCCTTTTTTTCCTTCATTTTTCGTACTGTACCTTCCTTCAGTCCTTCCTTCCTTCCTTCTTTCCTTCTTCTCCTTCCTTTCTTTCCTTTCTTTCCTTCCTTCCTTCCCTGCACATTTTCTAGTCTTCCTCATCCGTAGCGACTGAAACGGGAAAACCAAGGAAGAAAACGCAGAGGCTTGACAAAGAAAACGGAATGACGGAAGCGTGTGATGATACCGAGAGAGAGAGAGAGAGAGAGAGAGAGAGAGAGAGAGAGAGAGAGAGCGAGAGCGAGAGCGAGAGCGAGAGCGAGAGCGAGAGAGAGAGAGAGAGAGAGAGAGAGAGAGAGAGAGAGAGACCTGGATCACGTACTGGAGTCTATTTGAAACTGTAAACGTTGTTGGATCATGTATACTTACACACACTCTCTCTCAGGATGTTGGTGTATTGTACGTGCGTGTGTTGTATTCTAGTGTACGTGTACGTAACAGAAAAGGGATGAGATTAAGGTTCAGTTCGGATCCGCATGTTATAAGCGAATCGTGGTCTCTAATGAAGCTCGATTCTTTTTTTATATATCACAAGAGCGGCTGAATTTTGTATAAGTGCAGTTTTCACTCACCTCCTCCCTTGGCCAGACGTAAACGTGTGTTGGTTGCCTTCTACTCACCACAGGGAAGATATTTTTAGCTATTTTATGATGGTAAAATCCACGCTGGACACTTAGTTACAAATGTATTCTTGATGTGAAACGGAAATCTAAAGATGTTGTATATTCACGTTTCTCTATCTCCCTTGCATTGTATTTGTAATGTTAAAACGACAACCTCGATCCTGTCTCTATCAACTTGGCTGCTTGACCGATACTCTTCATCTTCATATTGTTTGTAGCCTGAAACTTTCTTAATCAATCCATAAAAAATAACATATTTGGATGTGCTTTTTGAAATTGCTGCATGAAATTAGCCAAAGGATTGAGTAAAATTGAATTGTTTGTTGTTCGTGACATAGTTTGTAGCGTGAAGCTTCCCAAATACATCCATGAACGTAACTCTAGGTGTATGTACTTTATTTAAATTGTTCATTGAAATCATCAGCATGGAAGGACTGAAGGGAATTGTTTGTATTACGTGACCAGGAGAAGCTTGTTAGTTCCCCATAAAACGCTGATTAAACAGTGAGGTAATTCAACAAACGCTCCACTCTTTTCATGGTATATTTTGTCTCCCTTTCCAAACGTGGTCTCAAGTTTGCATCCTCATTTTTTGTAATACTCCCTTTCAATTATGGAACACGTTAAAAAAGAATATAGAAAATGGAGAGAGTGAGTTTGAGTTTGATAGGAAAACTTATTAATGTGAGAAGAATTTGTATTCCTACAACACACAGAGTGAATGTGAGTGAGATACAGAGTAACAGACGGAGCGTAGAAGGCTGTAGAGTAGTTACTGAAGGCTAGAGAAAGAGAAAGTCATCGCAAACATTATAAGCAGAAAAAATTGTACAAAAAAGACGCTTAAGTATTAATAACATGAATAACAGCTAATTAATACAAATAATAAGGAAAATATATACGATGAATAAAACACATTTATACATATGGGCTTACAAGCCGACAGATCCATAAACAATACATATAGAGCGACACAGATCCACCATTTCTTATTGTGACGTAGGAATTTGAGTGAAACTAGTTTGACGAGTAAGCAATGCTATACATGAGATGCAAAGAGAACTGAAAGCAAGACTTCTTTTGGTTCCAAGGACAAATGGCATCGCTCATCCTGATTTGGTAACGCTGACAAAAAGGAAAATTTGGTCCACACATTCTGTCTAATGGCAGTCACATGTAGCTACTGTTTTGACATTGGTGTTATGGTGTGTGATGCATATTTCAGATGGTTGGGTCGTGTGGTCTTTCTCATGTAGATCCCTGTCAAGGAGATCCAGCAGATTGCCTTATCAGAGATGTTTGAATGAATAGAAAATTGGTTAAGACAGTTTTTTTTTTTTTTGTCAGTGGTGGTGGCTGTGTTTGTTTGGGGGATAAGGCCGAATGTGTTATATGTGTGTTAGTAACGAGTAATGCATGTGGTATTTTAAGACCTCCCCACCCTTCTCTCTCTCTCTCTCTCTCTCTCTCTCTCTCTCTCTCTCTCTCTCTCTCTCTCTCTCTCTCTCTCTCTCTCTCTCTCTCTCTCTCTCTCTCAGATTACGTATTTTTTGGCGGCCATCACTAAAATGAATGAGCGTAAGGCTGGTTACGCTAGGAGTGGAATGAACAGTGGAATGGCAGTCAGGTTACCAGAGACTATTATTACGTCAGGTTTCCAATGAAGTGTATTCCATTTATAAGAGTAAGTGGACGTGTTGGCGTTGGTTTTGTTATGAACTTGATGGAAGGTTGACGCTTACTGGTTGAGGTTGACATAACTTAAAGCTTAAAAAAAATAGTAAGTAAATTAGTGTTTCTTAATCTGTTTTTCTAAGTTAATTACCTTTGCGATAAGGTAACAGCCAGGTGTATGTTGTTAATCACC
>JAPQNM010000015.1:4620638-4685638 GCA_029783475.1 Metacarcinus magister
CCCCTGCCATCCATCCCCTTCACGCCCTGGGGAGGAGAGATGATGTAATGATAATGCTGTACTTTGCTGATGATGATGAGGATGGTGATGGTGATAATGATACTGAAAATAATATCAATAATAATAGTAATAAAAATGATAATAATAATAATAATAATAATAATAATAATAATAATAATAATAATAATAATAATAATACTGAAAATAATATCAATAATAATAGTAATACTATTGCTAATTTTATATATATTTTTGAATTATTTTGAAGATAATAAATGCATTAGCTCCCTTTTATTTTATATAATTATAATGCCAACTGAAAATGTTACGTCAAAATAATTTATCATTTTTAATTGATTTTCCTTAATAAGAAACAAAACATTCAAGAAACATTTTAGAAAAATCAGAAAACAATTGTAATAATTTTAGAAAGCAAAGAAAAGAAAAAAATTAAATAAGCTAATAATTTTGTACGCATAATTTGGGTTATTTTTCATAGATTCTTATTTTTCTTTGTTTATTGGTACCAAAATGTTTTTATATTTATTTGAATGATTTTGAAGATAATAAATGCATCATCACTTTATTTAAAATTATTTTAATCCAACATGAAAATGTTACGTCAACATAATTTCTCAGTTTTAGTTTATTTTTCTTAATAAGAAAAAACTTTATAGAAAATTTTAGAAAAATCAGCAAATAAATCTATAATATTAGAAAGAATATAAAACATTAATAAACAAAGAAATCAAGAACAAATGTTAAATAAGCTAATAATTTTGTATGTGTTATTTCATTTTTTATTCATAGATTCTTATTTATTTTTGCTTATTGTCACCACTATGTTGTTTTTATATTTATTTGAATTATTTATAAGATAATAAGTGCATTATCTCCCTTTTATTTTACTTTATTTTAATGCAAACTGAAAATGTCGTGTCAAAATAATTTCTCAATTATTGTTTATTTTCTTTAATAAGAAATAAAACATTATAAATACATTTAAGATTAATCAGAAAATAATTATAATATTTTTCGAAACCATAAAAAAACATTAATACACAAAGAAACCAAGAAAAAATATTGAATAAGCAAACAATTTGTAAGAGTATTTCCGGTTATTTTTCATAGATTCTTATTTTTCTTTTTTCATTGGTATTAATATGTTTTTTTTGTTTTTTATAATTATTTGAATAATTTTGAAGATACTAAATACATTATTATCTTTTTATTTCATATGATTTTAATGGAACATGAAAATGTCACGTCAAAATAGTTTCTCATTTATAGTTTATTTACCTTAATAAGAAACAAAACATTATAAATACAATTTAGTAAAATCAGAAAACAATTATAATAATCTTAGAAACCACAAAAAAACATTGATAAACAAAAAACTAAAAAAAAAATTGGCAAAGCTAATAATTTTGTACGTGTATCTTCGGTTATTTTTCATAGGTTCTTATTTTCCTTTGTTTATTGGTACCAATTATTTTTTTTATTTATTTGAATTATTTTGAAGATGATAAATGCATTATCTCCCTTTTATTTTATATAATTTTAATGGAAACTGAAAATGTTACGTCAAAATATTTTTTAATTTTAGTTTATTTTTCTAATATTTTCCTTAATAGTCAGTTATTGGTTCTTTTCCTTGTTTTAACATTACCGTTGTTATCCTTTCCTTCTGTTTGAGTATTTTGGTATTTACAGTAAAATCATAAGCCTAGGTTATGACACGTATACTTTTATTTTTATAAGTTGTAAATCATACATATATTATTGTAAATGACAATTGTCTCTTTGCAGATCACACTGTCCTGCTTGCAGAGTGAAGGGGAATATCAAGGTGAGGTGCATGAATTTTGTAATGTATGTACAAGAAGGAATCTAAAATTGTATGCTGGTAAAACTAAGGTGATGGTCTTTGAAAGGAAGGAGGTAGAGGTGTGTGACTAATAGAGGGAGGAATGTGTCTGTGTAGGTAAATAGAAATGTTAAAGGTTTAAGGAACGGTACTTTTTTCCAACAATGAGATATGGATCAGACTTAGACATGGAATAAGGCGCAGCAATCAAGAGTGGGTGTTGTGAAAATTAGTTATCTGAGATGGGATAAGATCGGAGGGTGAGAGGAGTGGAAACGTGTATGACAGATTTAGCTATGAAACTATTGCAAATAGAGCAAAGTGTGTTGTAGTGGAATGGGTGCAAAGTAATACATCAAGATGGTTTGGTCACACTGAAAGGATGAGGAGTGAAGAGTCTGTGAAAAAGTGTATGAGTGAAATCGAGGCTCCTAAAGGAGAGGAAAGACACTTGTAAAACAGAAGGAGAGAGAAAAGTACATGTATAAGAAAGGATCTGATAGAGGGTGAGGCTTTGAACAATAAAGGAGGGAGTGTATAGCTAGGGAGAGATGGAGGCACTTCTGCCTTGGGGGATTTGTCAGGTCAGAACAAGGTGTAAGAGAATGTAATTACATAGATAGATAGATAAGTAGATAGATAGATAGCTAGATAGACATTTGTCAATTTGCTTTAATAAATAGTGAAGGTTCACCACGAGTGTGTCGTGTGGGGTCCTCACTGGTAGCTTGGGGTGGGTGCTGGCCTGTAAGAGGGAGCTGGGGCGGGGGCGTAGGATGGGGCAGGGGCCTCAGGGTACTTGGCTTCGCCCTCGTAGGCCACATCGGCCACGAAGCCTGAGTCGCCGTTGACGGTGTAGGTGACCTTCTGCAGGCGGCCGTCGGGCAGCAGCACGTAGTAGGATCCCTGGGTGTCGTAGCCGTCACGGGCCTCCTGGGCACCGAAGTCGTTGCCGGAGTACTCGTCCTTGACGGCGTAGTTGTAGTCGTACTTGGGCGGCGCCTGAGGGAGAAAGAAGGTTGTAGTGAGCGTGGCCGCGACACAACACTGACGGCGAGGGTTGGTGGCGACGGAGTGTTGTGAAAGTGAGTACCCTCCTTCAGGAGGCAAGGAAGGCTACTCACCTCGGGGGCGGGAGCGTGGTAAGAGGGGGCAGGGGCATTGTAAGAGGGTGGGGGTCTGTCAGGGCGAGCGAGGGCGGCGGCCACAAGGGCGGAAAGGAGGACAACCTGACGGAGGAAAAGGATAATTTTAGATGACGGTGTGAACGGCATGAGTCACTGAATCACTGAATCACTGAGTCATTGAATCACTGAATCACTGAGTCACTGAGTCACTGAATCACTGAGTCACTGAGTCACTGAATCACTGAATCACTGAGTCAATGAGTCACTGAATCACTGAATCACTGAATCACTGAGTCACTGAGTCACTGAGTCCAAAACGTGGGCGGGAAGATGGTCGTACAACTACCTTGAAAGTCATGTTGACTGTGGCAGAAGAAGATCTCAAGTGATGGCTATGGAGGGACGCGCCGCCTTATTATATTGTGATGGGACGCCCCTCAGTGACGACAGATGAGCCTCGGGCCGAGAGACGCCACCCACTACTGAAGGACAAACATCACGCCCCTGCCATCCATCCCCTTCACGCCCTGGGGAGGAGAGATGATGTAATGATAATGCTGTACTTTGCTGATGATGATGAGGATGGTGATGGTGATAATGATACTGAAAATAATATCAATAATAATAGTAATAAAAATGATAATAATAATAATAAAAATAATAATAATAATAATAATAATAATAATAATAATAATAATAATAATAATACTGAAAATAATATCAATAATAATAGTAATACTATTGCTAATTTTATATATATTTTTGAATTATTTTGAAGATAATAAATGCATTAGCTCCCTTTTATTTTATATAATTATAATGCCAACTGAAAATGTTACATCAAAATAATTTATCATTTTTAATTGATTTTCCTTAATAAGAAACAAAACATTCAAGAAACATTTTAGAAAAATCAGAAAACAATTGTAATAATTTTAGAAAGCAAAGAAAAGAAAAAAATTTAATAAGCTAATAATTTTGTACGCATAATTTGGGTTATTTTTCATAGATTCTTATTTTTCTTTGTTTATTGGTACCAAAATGTTTTTATATTTATTTGAATGATTTTGAAGATAATAAATGCATCATCACTTTATTTAAAATTATTTTAATCCAACATGAAAATGTTACGTCAACATAATTTCTCAGTTTTAGTTTATTTTTCTTAATAAGAAAAAACTTTATAGAAAATTTTAGAAAAATCAGCAAATAAATCTATAATATTAGAAAGAATATAAAACATTAATAAACAAAGAAATCAAGAACAAATGTTAAATAAGCTAATAATTTTGTATGTGTTATTTCATTTTTTATTCATAGATTCTTATTTATTTTTGCTTATTGTCACCACTATGTTGTTTTTATATTTATTTGAATTATTTATAAGATAATAAGTGCATTATCTCCCTTTTATTTTACTTTATTTTAATGCAAACTGAAAATGTCGTGTCAAAATAATTTCTCAATTATTGTTTATTTTCTTTAATAAGAAATAAAACATTATAAATACATTTAAGATTAATCAGAAAATAATTATAATATTTTTCGAAACCATAAAAAAACATTAATACACAAAGAAACCAAGAAAAAATATTGAATAAGCAAACAATTTGTAAGAGTATTTCCGGTTATTTTTCATAGATTCTTATTTTTCTTTTTTCATTGGTATTAATATGTTTTTTTTGTTTTTTATAATTATTTGAATAATTTTGAAGATACTAAATGCATTATTTCCTTTTTATTTCATATGATTTTAATGGAACATGAAAATGTCACGTCAAAATAGTTTCTCATTTATAGTTTATTTACCTTAATAAGAAACAAAACATTATAAATACAATTTAGTAAAATCAGAAAACAATTATAATAATCTTAGAAACCACAAAAAAACATTGATAAACAAAAAACTAAAAAAAAAATTGGCAAAGCTAATAATTTTGTACGTGTATCTTCGGTTATTTTTCATAGGTTCTTATTTTCCTTTGTTTATTGGTACCAATTATTTTTTTTATTTATTTGAATTATTTTGAAGATGATAAATGCATTATCTCCCTTTTATTTTATATAATTTTAATGGAAACTGAAAATGTTACGTCAAAATATTTTTTAATTTTAGTTTATTTTTCTAATATTTTCCTTAATAGTCAGTTATTGGTTCTTTTCCTTGTTTTAACATTACCGTTGTTATCCTTTCCTTCTGTTTGAGTATTTTGGTATTTACAGTAAAATCATAAGCCTAGGTTATGACACGTATACTTTTATTTTTATAAGTTGTAAATCATACATATATTATTGTAAATGACAATTGTCTCTTTGCAGATCACACTGTCCTGCTTGCAGAGTGAAGGGGAATATCAAGGTGAGGTGCATGAATTTTGTAATGTATGTACAAGAAGGAATCTAAAATTGTATGCTGGTAAAACTAAGGTGATGGTCTTTGAAAGGAAGGAGGTAGAGGTGTGTGACTAATAGAGGGAGGAATGTGTCTGTGTAGGTAAATAGAAATGTTAAAGGTTTAAGGAACGGTACTTTTTTCCAACAATGAGATATGGATCAGACTTAGACATGGAATAAGGCGCAGCAATCAAGAGTGGGTGTTGTGAAAATTAGTTATCTGAGATGGGATAAGATCGGAGGGTGAGAGGAGTGGAAACGTGTATGACAGATTTAGCTATGAAACTATTGCAAATAGAGCAAAGTGTGTTGTAGTGGAATGGGTGCAAAGTAATACATCAAGATGGTTTGGTCACACTGAAAGGATGAGGAGTGAAGAGTCTGTGAAAAAGTGTATGAGTGAAATCGAGGCTCCTAAAGGAGAGGAAAGACACTTGTAAAACAGAAGGAGAGAGAAAAGTACATGTATAAGAAAGGATCTGATAGAGGGTGAGGCTTTGAACAATAAAGGAGGGAGTGTATAGCTAGGGAGAGATGGAGGCACTTCTGCCTTGGGGGATTTGTCAGGTCAGAACAAGGTGTAAGAGAATGTAATTACATAGATAGATAGATAAGTAGATAGATAGATAGCTAGATAGACATTTGTCAATTTGCTTTAATAAATAGTGAAGGTTCACCACGAGTGTGTCGTGTGGGGTCCTCACTGGTAGCTTGGGGTGGGTGCTGGCCTGTAAGAGGGAGCTGGGGCGGGGGCGTAGGATGGGGCAGGGGCCTCAGGGTACTTGGCTTCGCCCTCGTAGGCCACATCGGCCACGAAGCCTGAGTCGCCGTTGACGGTGTAGGTGACCTTCTGCAGGCGGCCGTCGGGCAGCAGCACGTAGTAGGATCCCTGGGTGTCGTAGCCGTCACGGGCCTCCTGGGCACCGAAGTCGTTGCCGGAGTACTCGTCCTTGACGGCGTAGTTGTAGTCGTACTTGGGCGGCGCCTGAGGGAGAAAGAAGGTTGTAGTGAGCGTGGCCGCGACACAACACTGACGGCGAGGGTTGGTGGCGACGGAGTGTTGTGAAAGTGAGTACCCTCCTTCAGGAGGCAAGGAAGGCTACTCACCTCGGGGGCGGGAGCGTGGTAAGAGGGGGCAGGGGCATTGTAAGAGGGTGGGGGTCTGTCAGGGGCGAGCGAGGGCGGCGGCCACAAGGGCGGAAAGGAGGACAACCTGACGGAGGAAAAGGATAATTTTAGATGACGGTGTGAACGGCATGAGTCACTGAATCACTGAATCACTGAGTCATTGAATCACTGAATCACTGAGTCACTGAGTCACTGAATCACTGAGTCACTGAGTCACTGAATCACTGAATCACTGAGTCAATGAGTCACTGAATCACTGAATCACTGAATCACTGAGTCACTGAGTCACTGAGTCCAAAACGTGGGCGGGAAGATGGTCGTACAACTACCTTGAAAGTCATGTTGACTGTGGCAGAAGAAGATCTCAAGTGATGGCTATGGAGGGACGCGCCGCCTTATTATACTGTGATGGGACGCCCCTCAGTGACGACAGATGAGCCTCGGGCCGAGAGACGCCACCCACTACTGAAGGACAAACATCACGCCCCTGCCATCCATCCCCTTCACGCCCTGGGGAGGAGAGATGATGTAATGATAATGCTGTACTTTGCTGATGATGATGAGGATGGTGATGGTGATAATGATACTGAAAATAATATCAATAATAATAGTAATAAAAATGATAATAATAATAATAAAAATAATAATAATAATAATAATAATAATAATAATAATAATAATAATAATAATACTGAAAATAATATCAATAATAATAGTAATACTATTGCTAATTTTATATATATTTTTGAATTATTTTGAAGATAATAAATGCATTAGCTCCCTTTTATTTTATATAATTATAATGCCAACTGAAAATGTTACGTCAAAATAATTTCTCATTTTTAATTGATTTTCCTTAATAAGAAACTAAACATTCAAGAAACATTTTAGAAAAATCAGAAAACAATTGTAATAATTTTAGAAAGCAAAGAAAAGAAAAAAATTTAATAAGCTAATAATTTTGTACGCATAATTTGGGTTATTTTTCATAGATTCTTATTTTTCTTTGTTTATTGGTACCAAAATGTTTTTATATTTATTTGAATGATTTTGAAGATAATAAATGCATCATCACTTTATTTAAAATTATTTTAATCCAACATGAAAATGTTACGTCAACATAATTTCTCAGTTTTAGTTTATTTTTCTTAATAAGAAAAAACTTTATAGAAAATTTTAGAAAAATCAGCAAATAAATCTATAATATTAGAAAGAATATAAAACATTAATAAACAAAGAAATCAAGAACAAATGTTAAATAAGCTAATAATTTTGTATGTGTTATTTCATTTTTTATTCATAGATTCTTATTTATTTTTGCTTATTGTCACCACTATGTTGTTTTTATATTTATTTGAATTATTTATAAGATAATAAGTGCATTATCTCCCTTTTATTTTACTTTATTTTAATGCAAACTGAAAATGTCGTGTCAAAATAATTTCTCAATTATTGTTTATTTTCTTTAATAAGAAATAAAACATTATAAATACATTTAAGATTAATCAGAAAATAATTATAATATTTTTCGAAACCATAAAAAAACTTTAATACACAAAGAAACCAAGAAAAAATATTGAATAAGCAAACAATTTGTAAGAGTATTTCCGGTTATTTTTCATAGATTCTTATTTTTCTTTTTTCATTGGTATTAATATGTTTTTTTTGTTTTTTATAATTATTTGAATAATTTTGAAGATACTAAATACATTATTATCTTTTTATTTCATATGATTTTAATGGAACATGAAAATGTCACGTCAAAATAGTTTCTCATTTATAGTTTATTTACCTTAATAAGAAACAAAACATTATAAATACAATTTAGTAAAATCAGAAAACAATTATAATAATCTTAGAAACCACAAAAAAACATTGATAAACAAAAAACTAAAAAAAAAATTGGCAAAGCTAATAATTTTGTACGTGTATCTTCGGTTATTTTTCATAGGTTCTTATTTTCCTTTGTTTATTGGTACCAATTATTTTTTTTATTTATTTGAATTATTTTGAAGATGATAAATGCATTATCTCCCTTTTATTTTATATAATTTTAATGGAAACTGAAAATGTTACGTCAAAATATTTTTTAATTTTAGTTTATTTTTCTAATATTTTCCTTAATAGTCAGTTATTGGTTCTTTTCCTTGTTTTAACATTACCGTTGTTATCCTTTCCTTCTGTTTGAGTATTTTGGTATTTACAGTAAAATCATAAGCCTAGGTTATGACACGTATACTTTTATTTTTATAAGTTGTAAATCATACATATATTATTGTAAATGACAATTGTCTCTTTGCAGATCACACTGTCCTGCTTGCAGAGTGAAGGGGAATATCAAGGTGAGGTGCATGAATTTTGTAATGTATGTACAAGAAGGAATCTAAAATTGTATGCTGGTAAAACTAAGGTGATGGTCTTTGAAAGGAAGGAGGTAGAGGTGTGTGACTAATAGAGGGAGGAATGTGTCTGTGTAGGTAAATAGAAATGTTAAAGGTTTAAGGAACGGTACTTTTTTCCAACAATGAGATATGGATCAGACTTAGACATGGAATAAGGCGCAGCAATCAAGAGTGGGTGTTGTGAAAATTAGTTATCTGAGATGGGATAAGATCGGAGGGTGAGAGGAGTGGAAACGTGTATGACAGATTTGGCTTTGAAACTATTGCAAATAGAGCAAAGTGTGTTGTAGTGGAATGGGTGCAAAGTAATACATCAAGATGGTTTGGTCACACTGAAAGGATGAGGAGTGAAGAGTCTGTGAAAAAGTGTATGAGTGAAATCGAGGCTCCTAAAGGAGAGGAAAGACACTTGTAAAACAGAAGGAGAGAGAAAAGTACATGTATAAGAAAGGATCTGATAGAGGGTGAGGCTTTGAACAATAAAGGAGGGAGTGTATAGCTAGGGAGAGATGGAGGCACTTCTGCCTTGGGGGATTTGTCAGGTCAGAACAAGGTGTAAGAGAATGTAATTACATAGATAGATAGATAAGTAGATAGATAGATAGCTAGATAGACATTTGTCAATTTGCTTTAATAAATAGTGAAGGTTCACCACGAGTGTGTCGTGTGGGGTCCTCACTGGTAGCTTGGGGTGGGTGCTGGCCTGTAAGAGGGAGCTGGGGCGGGGGCGTAGGATGGGGCAGGGGCCTCAGGGTACTTGGCTTCGCCCTCGTAGGCCACATCGGCCACGAAGCCTGAGTCGCCGTTGACGGTGTAGGTGACCTTCTGCAGGCGGCCGTCGGGCAGCAGCACGTAGTAGGATCCCTGGGTGTCGTAGCCGTCACGGGCCTCCTGGGCACCGAAGTCGTTGCCGGAGTACTCGTCCTTGACGGCGTAGTTGTAGTCGTACTTGGGCGGCGCCTGAGGGAGAAAGAAGGTTGTAGTGAGCGTGGCCGCGACACAACACTGACGGCGAGGGTTGGTGGCGACGGAGTGTTGTGAAAGTGAGTACCCTCCTTCAGGAGGCAAGGAAGGCTACTCACCTCGGGGGCGGGAGCGTGGTAAGAGGGGGCAGGGGCATTGTAAGAGGGTGGGGGTCTGTCAGGGCGAGCGAGGGCGGCGGCCACAAGGGCGGAAAGGAGGACAACCTGACGGAGGAAAAGGATAATTTTAGATGACGGTGTGAACGGCATGAGTCACTGAATCACTGAATCACTGAGTCATTGAATCACTGAATCACTGAGTCACTGAGTCACTGAATCACTGAGTCACTGAGTCACTGAGTCACTGAGTCACTGAATCACTGAATCACTGAGTCACTGAGTCACTGAGTCCAAAACGTGGGCGGGAAGATGGTCGTACAACTACCTTGAAAGTCATGTTGACTGTGGCAGAAGAAGATCTCAAGTGATGGCTATGGAGGGACGCGCCGCCTTATTATACTGTGATGGGACGCCCCTCAGTGACGACAGATGAGCCTCGGGCCGAGAGACGCCACCCACTACTGAAGGACAAACATCACGCCCCTGCCATCCATCCCCTTCACGCCCTGGGGAGGAGAGATGATGTAATGATAATGCTGTACTTTGCTGATGATGATGAGGATGGTGATGGTGATAATGATACTGAAAATAATATCAATAATAATAGTAATAAAAATGATAATAATAATAATAAAAATAATAATAATAATAATAATAATAATACTGAAAATAATATCAATAATAATAGTAATTCTAATGATAATAATAATAATAATAATAATAATAATTATAATGATGATAGTAATAGTATTAATGATACTAGTAATAACCTTTATAATAATTGTAATTTTAATAATTATAATTGTAATACTTACGGAAAAAAGTAAAGATTATTGAAAAGAACACGGTCTTAGAGAAAATTTATCCGCGTGAAAGTTTCTGTTTTGTAAAAAAAAAAACTGTTATAGACATTCTTTGGTCACAGAAAAAAATAATTGTGTTAAAATTAGTATTTAAAAAAGGAGAAAAAAAATTTTACGTCAATTTTCAATAAACAATATTTTTGCGTTTTGACAATTATTAGTTTTTGAAAATCCTTTAGGTCGGCAGCCATCATAGAATATAATAATGCTTTAAAGGTGACGCCCAAGATAAAGTCGAATGGGAATACTAATCGTTTCGTTGTATAAATGTAATGGAACGTGATGTGACGTGTAGTGGCTGGCTGCCTGTTGTGTAAAGGGAACATTTGTAGGTCTGCCCGAAGGAAACTTTGCGTCAATATTGCCAGAAGGGTAAACGTGCTGAGTAGACATCAAGAGGGTGTGGCGAGTGTGAGACGTCCGTCCGTCCTGATTGTGTGACCATGTTTGCTTATCTATGAGTGGTGTTGAGTCACCTGCATGTTACTCATCCATAGAATGTACACTTGTAAGCTGTGTGTGCCTTCCTCGCCTCGGGTAATGCCCTGAATAGCTCCCTGTTGTGCACAGACTTCGTGGGGGAAAAGCTAGAAAAGCTAGTATGTGTGTGCGTGTGTCTGTACTTGATTCTCCCATGATGTAAGAGTGAATTGTTTCTTGTCAGGTGTGTGTGTGTGTGTGTGTGTGTGTGTGTGTGTGTGTGTGTGTGTGTGTGTGTGTGTGTGTGTGTGTGTGTGTGTGCGCGCGCTGAGAGAAGAGCTAAGCAGGTGTATGAATAAAGTAGTCGATGTGCAACTGTTTTCATGGATATGTTAGGAAATGAATACGTTCAGTTATGGTGGTTGCATCCTGGGTTTGGCTTCAAGGGTAATCTTTTCTTCTTTTATACATATTATTTTTTTAATATAATGAGGGATAAAGAAGGAAGGAGAATGGTTTGTATTCAGGTAAGGTAAAGTGAGGGTATGCGTTTTAGTTTCCCTGTGGCTGCTCATCTCCCGTCAAATTGGCTTTTCAGCCTGTGGTGGAAAGTAATCCATTACCCCGGGACACTAAGTCACTGTGACATCCGAGTTTCCACAGTTTACCTTCCCCAGGTTTCCCTAAATTTCCCTAGGTACCCATTTATCGACCAACCCGTTTGGTAAGATGAACAGCTGGGTCAGCTGTGCACCGACTGCCATTGCCCTGGACAAACTTGTGCCAGCGGATTCGTAGTTAGACGTGCTAACCACTGCATCACTAAAGCGAATACTTTACTAAAACTCAAAATGACTAGTGTGTCTTGAGACTCATCCTGTGTCTTTGAGGAATCGCAGACTCTAATGTCAAAGCAATGGATTGCCCCGTCATAGGCCATGAATGTAATGACCAACCGAATGTGCCTCTAGTGATGTGTCTCGTATATAGAAAAGTAAAGAAAGTTAAGGTAATTGAATGCATATTGTAATGTCTACTATTACGTACATTTTTTTTTTTTTATGAATAGGTTGCTTCCTCATTTTTCCCTATTATACCGTTTGTAAATATTCCTTTTGGTCATCGTGGGACAGGTTTTGGTCAAACAACAGATGCAGATCAAGTACATTTTAATAAATAATTATGTACAGTGTGTCGTGTGGGGTCCTCACTGGTAGCTTGGGGTGGGTGCTGGCCTGTAGGAAGGTGCTGGGGCGGGGGCGTAGCTCCCCTCTGAGTACCTGGCCTCGCCCTCGTAGGCCACATCGGCCACGAAGCCTGAGTCGCCGTTGACGGTGTAGGTGACCCTCTGGAGGCGGCCGTCGGGCAGCTGCACGTAGTAGGATCCCTGGGTGTCGTAGCCGTCACGGGTTTCTTGTGCATTGTAGTTGTTGCCGGAATTGTCGTCATTGACGGCGTAGTTGAAGTCGTACCTGGGCGGCGTCTGAAGGGGAAAGAAGGTTGTTAAGAGCATGGCCGCGACACAACCTGACGGTGAGGGTTGGTAGTAACGAAGTGTTATCAAAGTGGGCACCCTCCTTCAGAAGGAAACACTACGTACGTCCTGGGCAGGAGCATGGTAGGAGGCTGGGCCAAGGTCAGGGCGGGCGAGGGCGGCGGCCACGAGGGCGGAAAGCAAGACAACCTGAAGGAGGAAAAGGTTAAGGATAAGTAATGTATCACAACAACACACATACAAACACACACACACACACACACACACACCCACACACCCACACACCCACACACACACACACACACGTGCCTTGATGTGCTACAAGAGCCTATAAAGTCAGCAATCTGTGTTTCATGTTTTGATGAGTGAAAAGGAAGAAAGGCGGCAGCAAAATGAACACCGCTTGAGTGTTTGAAACAAAAACTGTGCCTGCCAAAGCCTTTTTGTCCACTACCTTGAAGGCCATGTTGACTGTGACTGAAGGTGATCGCAAGTGATGACCGGAGAGAGACGCGCCGCCTTATATACTGTGAAGTGTTACTGACTCCGTGACGTCACGTGAGCCGCGGGACGTGACAGGCCACTCACAGGCGAAGGACGACCATTATGAACAGAACTAGTAACGATAGTGCTGCTGCTGCTGCTGCTGCTGCTACTTCTTTAGTCACCCCGAGACTGTTGTGATGCCTCGTAACTCGAGGAGGAGAGACACACTGTGGCAGGAAGTAGTGATGTCGAGGCTTGCACAGTTATTATTGGATTGGATAAAGGATGTGTTGGTAGTGATGGTGAAGTGTTGAGTGTATACACTGTGTGCTCGTAGGTCAAGGTTATTTAATCTGTGGTGCTAAAGCTGATCGTAGGTGTGTTTGGTAAGGGATTCCGGCAAGTGCAGTGCAATCTGTTAGAAAATTTAGGCGAAACATTAAGCGTCGTTTCAGTAAGTGATATTTCTCAATATTCATATAAAATATTATCTTTTTTTCTGCAATTACTTGTTGTTTGCAAATGTGATCTTTGATGCTTTAATCTAGAAACAAATGAGTCCAATAAATGCATCAAACAGTATTTTTGATTTACTTTTTGATCGTAAATTGAGTGTGTTTTCCTTAATGGAAGTGGAGTGATGGTGGCGGTGCAGCGTGATGGAAGGTTTCACGTGATACAGGATAGATGGCGTCACTGGCGTGTTGGTGATGATGTGATTACAACACAAAGGGTCACGGCCAAGGATACCTTCCTCTGCCTTCCTTGGACGCCTTTCAGTCTGCCGTGGACGATCCAGTTCTTGTAGTGAGAGTATCACTAGTGCATCCAATGAGGGACCAGATCTGTTTGTATTGCTTGGCTCGGGTCACCTTGGTGATGCTGGTTTTACTTTTCGGAAACTCAACTCTTTCTTTTTGGAATACATCAGTTAGAATTTGCTTCATGATTATGTTATTCCATGTAAAAATAACATGAAATTAGTGAAATTGTTCCTCCAGCTCCATAGTATACACAAGTCACTCCCGTTGTGGTAGAGGTGCAGCTGGCGTAGTGAGGCAGCCTGTCTCTACAGCCGACATACTAAGGGGGGAGGAGGGTAAGGACGCTATTGCCGACACACACGTGGTAATCTGTGTTATGAAAACGAGGCTTTCCCTCTAACTAAGTTCAATGGATTTCACTCTATTTGTTCATATTATTTTGAGAAGTTGAATGTAAAAGGTCAACGCACTAACGTCAGATACATAAGATAAATCTGCCTCGCCTTCCGCTGATATTAGCTACGTCTTTGTATAAAAAATTATTGTAGAGTGGCAGTGAAGCTTTCTATGTATCACGTGAAGTAATCCATCACGATTCACGTTACACAAGATTACTTCAACCTGACTCCAAGTGGTGGTGCACAGCCTACACTAAGTGAAGAGGCTGTGGAGTTTGGAAAAAGTATAAAGAATGTTGTTAGAGACGGTAAAGACGGACCCTAAAGTGACCCTGCATTCTACAGTGTGTATTTTCTTTAATTTAATTTATCTAACAAGTATGGAAGTGAACCAGGCATGGGAAGGCGAGTCTTCTGTAGGTGTACACGTCACTCAGCTTGGATGTGCGTGATAACTTATGAACAATTAGCAAGAGATTAATAGGAGCAGTGTGTGTTGAGTCTCGTCCTGTGTCCTTGAGGGATGGATGATGCACTGGGAAGGTTAGAGAAGGAACGGCAGAACAATCCTTCAATAGGCCATGCAGTAAATCAAAATTTTAGGCTTGATAAATGTTAACTTAGTTGCTTCTCAGTGGAATACTGTTATGCATTGCCGTAGGGAAGAGGACTACAATGGGTGTGCGAGGCAGTGCCACGTCAGTGGCTATGAATGTGCCTCTAGTGATGTGTCTCGTATATAGAAAGAAGTAAAGAAAGTTAAGGTAATTGAATGCATATTGTAATGTCTACTATTACGTACATATGAATAGTTTGCTTCCTCATTTTTCCCTATTATACCGTTTGTAAATATTCCTTTTGGTCATCGTGGGACAGGTTTTGGTCAAACAACAGATGCAGATCAAGTACATTTTAATAAATAATTATGTACAGTGTGTCGTGTGGGGTCCTCACTGGTAGCTTGGGGTGGGTGCTGGTCTGTAGGAAGGTGCTGGGGCGGGGGCGTAGCTCCCCTCTGAGTACCTGGCCTCGCCCTCGTAGGCCACATCGGCCACGAAGCCTGAGTCGCCGTTGACGGTGTAGGTGACCCTCTGGAGGCGGCCGTCGGGCAGCTGCACGTAGTAGGATCCCTGGGTGTCGTAGCCGTCACGGGTTTCTTGTGCATTGTAGTTGTTGCCTGAATTGTCGTCATTGACGGCGTAGTTGAAGTCGTACCTGGGCGGCGTCTGAAGGGGAAAGAAGGTTGTTAAGAGCATGGCCGCGACACAACCTGACGGTGAGGGTTGGTAGTAACGAAGTGTTATCAAAGTGGGCACCCTCCTTCAGAAGGAAACACTACGTACGTCCTGGGCAGGAGCATGGTAGGAGGCTGGGCCACGGTCAGGGCGTGCGAGGGCGGCGGCCACGAGGGCGGAAAGCAAGACAACCTGAAGGAGGAAAAGGTTAAGGATAAGTAATGTATCACAACAACACACATACAAACACACTCAAACACACATACACACCCACACACACACACGCACACACACACACACACACACACACACACACACACACACACACGCACACACACACACACACACACACACACACACACACACACACACACACACACACACACACACACACACACACACACACACACACACACGTGCCTTGATGTGCTACAAGAGCCTATAAAGTCAGCAATCTGTGTTTCATGTTTTGATGAGTGAAAAGGAAGAAAGGCGGCAGCAAAATGAACACCGCTTGAGTGTTTGAAACAAAAACTGTGCCTGCCAAAGCCTTTTTGTCCACTACCTTGAAGGCCATGTTGACTGTGACTGAAGGTGATCGCAAGTGATGACCGGAGAGAGACGCGCCGCCTTATATACTGTGGAGTGTTACTGACTCCGTGACGTCACGTGAGCCGCGGGACGTGACAGGCCACTCACAGGCGAAGGACGACCATTATGAACAGAACTAGTAACGATAGTGCTGCTGCTGCTGCTGCTGCTGCTGCTGCTGCTGCTGCTGCTGCTGCTACTACTTCTTTAGTCAGCCCGAGACTGTTGTGATGCCTCGTAACTCGAGGAGGAGAGACACACTGTGGCAGGAAGTAGTGATGTCGAGGCTTGCACAGTTATTATTGGATTGGATAAAGGATGTGTTGGTAGTGATGGTGAAGTGTTGAGTGTATACACTGTGTGCTCGTAGGTCAAGGTTATTTAATCTGTGGTGCTAAAGCTGATCGTAGGTGTGTTTGGTAAGGGATTCCGGCAAGTGCAGTGCAATCTGTTAGAAAATTTAGGCGAAACATTAAGCGTCGTTTCAGTAAGTGATATTTCTCAATATTCATATAAAATATTATCTTTTTTTCTGCAATTACTTGTTGTTTGCAAATGTGATCTTTGATGCTTTAATCTAGAAACAAATGAGTCCAATAAATGCATCAAACAGTATTTTTGATTTACTTTTTGATCGTAAATTGAGTGTGTTTTCCTTAATGGAAGTGGAGTGATGGTGGCGGTGCAGCGTGATGGAAGGTTTCACGTGATACAGGATAGATGGCGTCACTGGCGTGTTGGTGATGATGTGATTACAACACAAAGGGTCACGGCCAAGGATACCTTCCTCTGCCTTCCTTGGACGCCTTTCAGTCTGCCGTGGACGATCCAGTTCTTGTAGTGAGAGTATCACTAGTGCATCCAATGAGGGACCAGATCTGTTTGTATTGCTTGGCTCGGGTCACCTTGGTGATGCTGGTTTTACTTTTCGGAAACTCAACTCTTTCTTTTTGGAATACATCAGTTAGAATTTGCTTCATGATTATGTTATTCCAAGTAAAATTAACATGAAATTAGTGAAATTGTTCCTCCAACTCCATAGTATACACAAGTCACTCCCGTTGTGGTAGAGGTGCAGCTGGCGTAGTGAGGCAGCCTGTCTCTACAGCCGACATACTAAGGGGGGAGGAGGGTAAGGACGCTATTGCCGACACACACGTGGTAATCTGTGTTATGAAAACGAGGCTTTCCCCCTAACTAAGTTCAATGGATTTCACTCATCATTTATTCAATCTATTTTCTAAAGTTGAAAATAAAGAGTGCAATGCAATAATCTGAGATGAATTGGATAAATCTGTCTCGCCTTCCACATCTATTGAGGGAAGTGCTGCTAATCAGGTGTGTGAGTAAAACGAAAATACAACAGTGTTCTTGTGTGTGTTTAGAAGTAGATACAATGCACATATTATTGTTTGGCCAGAACGGTATTTTTCTTCTTATTGTAATTCATGTTTTTGTTTCAATATAATGTGGGATACGAAAAGAAGGAGAGTCGTCTGTAGTGTGTATTTTGCACACATGCATTACTTGAGGTTACAAGGACTATTGTATCTTCATTGTAGCCTTGTGTCTGTGAGCAACAGGACAAGTTTGCACGTGCCATGGACAGGCAGCAATTTAACATCTTTTGGAGGATAACTATTAACTTAGTAACTTGTCAGTGGAAAGATGTTGTGTCGCTGTTGGAAGGAAGACTCCAATGTATGTGCAATGCATTGCCCCGTCAGTGGTCATGAATGTAATGCATCACTGAATGTTACGCTGCCTGGAAACACCCAAACACCATCTTTGTGTGTCTCGTATATAGAAAAGTAAAGAAAGTTAAGGTAATTGAATGCATATTGTAATGTCTACTATTACGTACATTTTTTTTTTTTATGAATAGGTTGCTTCCTCATTTTTCCCTATTATACCGTTTGTAAATATTCCTTTTGGTCATCGTGGGACAGGTTTTGGTCAAACAACAGATGCAGATCAAGTACATTTTAATAAATAATTATGTACAGTGTGTCGTGTGGGGTCCTCACTGGTAGCTTGGGGTGGGTGCTGGCCTGTAGGAAGGTGCTGGGGCGGGGGCGTAGCTCCCCTCTGAGTACCTGGCCTCGCCCTCGTAGGCCACATCTGCCACGAAGCCTGAGTCGCCGTTGACGGTGTAGGTGACCCTCTGGAGGCGGCCGTCGGGCAGCTGCACGTAGTAGGATCCCTGGGTGTCGTAGCCGTCACGGGTTTCTTGTGCATTGTAGTTGTTGCCGGAATTGTCGTCATTGACGGCGTAGTTGAAGTCGTACCTGGGCGGCGTCTGAAGGGGAAAGAAGGTTGTTAAGAGCATGGCCGCGACACAACCTGACGGTGAGGGTTGGTAGTAACGAAGTGTTATCAAAGTGGGCACCCTCCTTCAGAAGGAAACACTACGTACGTCCTGGGCAGGAGCATGGTAGGAGGCTGGGCCAAGGTCAGGGCGGGCGAGGGCGACGGCCACGAGGGCGGAAAGCAAGACAACCTGAAGAAGGAAAAGGTTAAGGATAAGTAATGTATCACAACAACACACATACAAACACACACTCAAACACACACACACACACACACACACACACACACACACACACACACACACACACACACACACACACACACACACACACACACACACACTCGTGCCTTGATGTGCTACAAGAGCCTATAAAGTCAGCAATCTGTGTTTCATGTTTTGATGAGTGAAAAGGAAGAAAGGCGGCAGCAAAATGAACACCGCTTGAGTGTTTGAAACAAAAACTGTGCCTGCCAAAGCCTTTTTGTCCACTACCTTGAAGGCCATGTTGACTGTGACTGAAGGTGATCGCAAGTGATGACCGGAGAGAGACGCGCCGCCTTATATACTGTGAAGTGTTACTGACTCCGTGACGTCACGTGAGCCGCGGGACGTGACAGGCCACTCACAGGCGAAGGACGACCATTATGAACAGAACTAGTAACGATAGTGCTGCTGCTGCTGCTGCTGCTGCTGCTGCTGCTGCTGCTGCTGCTGCTGCTGCTGCTGCTGCTGCTGCTGCTGCTGCTGCTGCTGCTGCTGCTGGTGCTGCTGCTGCTGCTACTTCTTTAGTCACCCCGAGACTGTTGTGATGCCTCGTAACTCGAGGAGGAGAGACACACTGTGGCAGGAAGTAGTGATGTCGAGGCTTGCACAGTTATTATTGGATTGGATAAAGGATGTGTTGGTAGTGATGGTGAAGTGTTGAGTGTATACACTGTGTGCTCGTAGGTCAAGGTTATTTAATCTGTGGTGCTAAAGCTGATCGTAGGTGTGTTTGGTAAGGGATTCCGGCAAGTGCAGTGCAATCTGTTAGAAAATTTAGGCGAAACATTAAGCGTCGTTTCAGTAAGTGATATTTCTCAATATTCATATAAAATATTATCTTTTTTTCTGCAATTACTTGTTGTTTGCAAATGTGATCTTTGATGCTTTAATCTAGAAACAAATGAGTCCAATAAATGCATCAAACAGTATTTTTGATTTACTTTTTGATCGTAAATTGAGTGTGTTTTCCTTAATGGAAGTGGAGTGATGGTGGCGGTGCAGCGTGATGGAAGGTTTCACGTGATACAGGATAGATGGCGTCACTGGCGTGTTGGTGATGATGTGATTACAACACAAAGGGTCACGGCCAAGGATACCTTCCTCTGCCTTCCTTGGACGCCTTTCAGTCTGCCGTGGACGATCCAGTTCTTGTAGTGAGAGTATCACTAGTGCATCCAATGAGGGACCAGATCTGTTTGTATTGCTTGGCTCGGGTCACCTTGGTGATGCTGGTTTTACTTTTCGGAAACTCAACTCTTTCTTTTTGGAATACATCAGTTAGAATTTGCTTCATGATTATGTTATTCCATGTAAAAATAACATGAAATTAGTGAAATTGTTCCTCCAGCTCCATAGTATACACAAGTCACTCCCGTTGTGGTAGAGGTGCAGCTGGCGTAGTGAGGCAGCCTGTCTCTACAGCCGACATACTAAGGGGGGAGGAGGGTAAGGACGCTATTGCCGACACACACGTGGTAATCTGTGTTATGAAAACGAGGCTTTCCCTCTAACTAAGTTCAATGGATTTCACTCATCATTTATTCAATCTATTTTCTAAAGTTGAAAATAAAGAGTGCAATGCAATAATTTGAGATGAATCGGATAAATCTGTCTCGCCTTCCACATCTATTGAGGGAAGTGCTGCTAATCAGGTGTGTGAGTAAAACGAAAATACAACAGTGTTCTTGTGTGTGTTTAGAAGTAGATACAATGCACATATTATTGTTTGGCCAGAACGGTATTTTTCTTCTTATTGTAATTCATGTTTTTGTTTCAATATAATGTGGGATACGAAAAGAAGGAGAGTCGTCTGTAGTGTGTATTTTGCACACATGCATTACTTGAGGTTACAAGGACTATTGTATCTTCATTGTAGCCTTGTGTCTGTGAGCAACAGGACAAGTTTGCACGTGCCATGGACAGGCAGCAATTTAACATCTTTTGGAGGATAACTATTAACTTAGTAACTTGTCAGTGGAAAGATGTTGTGTCGCTGTTGGAAGGAAGACTCCAATGTATGTGCAATGCATTGCCCCGTCAGTGGTCATGAATGTAATGCATCACTGAATGTTACGTTGCCTGGAAACACCCAAACACCATCTTATGTGTGTCTCGTATATAGAAAAGTAAAGAAAGTTAAGGTAATTGAATGCATATTGTAATGTCTAATATTACGTACATTTTTTTTTTTTATGAATAGGTTGCTTCCTCATTTTTCCCTATTATACCGTTTGTAAATATTCCTTTTGGTCATCGTGGGACAGGTTTTGGTCAAACAACAGATGCAGATCAAGTACATTTTAATAAATAATTATGTACAGTGTGTCGTGTGGGGTCCTCACTGGTAGCTTGGGGTGGGTGCTGGTCTGTAGGAAGGTACTGGGGCGGGGGCGTAGCTCCCCTCTGAGTACCTGGCCTCGCCCTCGTAGGCCACATCGGCCACGAAGCCTGAGTCGCCGTTGACGGTGTAGGTGACCCTCTGGAGGCGGCCGTCGGGCAGCTGCACGTAGTAGGATCCCTGGGTGTCGTAGCCGTCACGGGTTTCTTGTGCATTGTAGTTGTTGCCGGAATTGTCGTCATTGACGGCGTAGTTGAAGTCGTACCTGGGCGGCGTCTGAAGGGGAAAGAAGGTTGTTAAGAGCATGGCCGCGACACAACCTGACGGTGAGGGTTGGTAGTAACGAAGTGTTATCAAAGTGGCCACCCTCCTTCAGAAGGAAACACTACGTACGTCCTGGGCAGGAGCATGGTAGGAGGCTGGGCCAAGGTCAGGGCGGGCGAGGGCGGCGGCCACGAGGGCGGAAAGCAAGACAACCTGAAGGAGGAAATGATTAAGGATAAGTAATGTATCACAACAACACACATACAGACACACACTCAAACACACACACACACACACACACACACACACACACACACACACACACACACACACACACACACACACACACACACACACACACATACACACACACACACACGTGCCTTGATGTGCTACAAGAGCCTATAAAGTCAGCAATCTGTGTTTCATGTTTTGATGAGTGAAAAGGAAGAAAGGCGGCAGCAAAATGAACACCGCTTGAGTGTTTGAAACAAAAACTGTGCCTGCCAAAGCCTTTTTGTCCACTACCTTGAAGGCCATGTTGACTGTGACTGAAGGTGATCGCAAGTGATGACCGGAGAGAGACGCGCCGCCTTATATACTGTGAAGTGTTACTGACTCCGTGACGTCACGTGAGCCGCGGGACGTGACAGGCCACTCACAGGCGAAGGACGACCATTATGAACAGAACTAGTAACGATAGTGCTGCTGCTGCTGCTGCTGCTGCTGCTGCTGCTACTTCTTCAGTCAGCCCGAGACTGTTGTGATGCCTCGTAACTCGAGGAGGAGAGACACACTGTGGCAGGAAGTAGTGATGTCGAGGCTTGCACAGTTATTATTGGATTGGATAAAGGATGTGTTGGTAGTGATGGTGAAGTGTTGAGTGTATACACTGTGTGCTCGTAGGTCAAGGTTATTTAATCTGTGGTGCTAAAGCTGATCGTAGGTGTGTTTGGTAAGGGATTCCGGCAAGTGCAGTGCAATCTGTTAGAAAATTTAGGCGAAACATTAAGCGTCGTTTCAGTAAGTGATATTTCTCAATATTCATATAAAATATTATCTTTTTTTCTGCAATTACTTGTTGTTTGCAAATGTGATCTTTGATGCTTTAATCTAGAAACAAATGAGTCCAATAAATGCATCAAACAGTATTTTTGATTTACTTTTTGATCGTAAATTGAGTGTGTTTTCCTTAATGGAAGTGGAGTGATGGTGGCGGTGCAGCGTGATGGAAGGTTTCACGTGATACAGGATAGATGGCGTCACTGGCGTGTTGGTGATGATGTGATTACAACACAAAGGGTCACGGCCAAGGATACCTTCCTCTGCCTTCCTTGGACGCCTTTCAGTCTGCCGTGGACGATCCAGTTCTTGTAGTGAGAGTATCACTAGTGCATCCAATGAGGGACCAGATCTGTTTGTATTGCTTGGCTCGGGTCACCTTGGTGATGCTGGTTTTACTTTTCGGAAACTCAACTCTTTCTTTTTGGAATACATCAGTTAGAATTTGCTTCATGATTATGTTATTCCAAGTAAAATTAACATGAAATTAGTGAAATTGTTCCTCCAACTCCATAGTATACACAAGTCACTCCCGTTGTGGTAGAGGTGCAGCTGGCGTAGTGAGGCAGCCTGTCTCTACAGCCGACATACTAAGGGGGGAGGAGGGTAAGGACGCTATTGCCGACACACACGTGGTAATCTGTGTTATGAAAACGAGGCTTTCCCCCTAACTAAGTTCAATGGATTTCACTCATCATTTATTCAATCTATTTTCTAAAGTTGAAAATAAAGAGTGCAATGCAATAATTTGAGATGAATCGGATAAATCTGTCTCGCCTTCCACATCTATTGAGGGAAGTGCTGCTAATCAGGTGTGTGAGTAAAACGAAAATACAACAGTGTTCTTGTGTGTGTTTAGAAGTAGATACAATGCACATATTATTGTTTGGCCAGAACGGTATTTTTCTTCTTATTGTAATTCATGTTTTTGTTTCAATATAATGTGGGATACGAAAAGAAGGAGAGTCGTCTGTAGTGTGTATTTTGCACACATGCATTACTTGAGGTTACAAGGACTATTGTATCTTCATTGTAGCCTTGTGTCTGTGAGCAACAGGACAAGTTTGCACGTGCCATGGACAGGCAGCAATTTAACATCTTTTGGAGGATAACTATTAACTTAGTAACTTGTCAGTGGAAAGATGTTGTGTCGCTGTTGGAAGGAAGACTCCAATGTATGTGCAATGCATTGCCCCGTCAGTGGTCATGAATGTAATGCATCACTGAATGTTACGCTGCCTGGAAACACCCAAACACCATCTTATGTGTGTCTCGTATAGAAAGAAGTAAAGAAAGTTAAGGTAATTGAATGCATATTGTAATGTCTACTATTACGTACATTTTTTTTTTTTATGAATAGGTTGCTTCCTCATTTTTCCCTATTATACCGTTTGTAAATATTCCTTTTGGTCATCGTGGGACAGGTTTTGGTCAAACAACAGATGCAGATCAAGTACATTTTAATAAATAATTATGTACAGTGTGTCGTGTGGGGTCCTCACTGGTAGCTTGGGGTGGGTGCTGGCCCGTAGGAAGGTGCTGGGGCGGGGGCGTAGCTCCCCTCTGAGTACCTGGCCTCGCCCTCGTAGGCCACATCGGCCACGAAGCCTGAGTCGCCGTTGACGGTGTAGGTGACCCTCTGGAGGCGGCCGTCGGGCAGCTGCACGTAGTAGGATCCCTGGGTGTCGTAGCCGTCACGGGTTTCTTGTGCATTGTAGTTGTTGCCGGAATTGTTGTCATTGACGGCGTAGTTGAAGTCGTACCTGGGCGGCGTCTGAAGGGGAAAGAAGGTTGTTAAGAGCATGGCCGTGACACAACCTGACGGTGAGGGTTGGTAGTAACGAAGTGTTATCAAAGTGGGCACCCTCCTTCAGAAGGAAACACTACGTACGTCCTGGGCAGGAGCATGGTAGGAGGCTGGGCCAAGGTCAGGGCGGGCGAGGGCGGCGGCCACGAGGGCGGAAAGCAAGACAAACTGAAGGAGGAAAAGGTTAAGGATAAGTAATGTATCACAACAACACACATACAAACACACACTCAAACACACACACACACACACACACACACACACACACACACACACACACACACACACACACACGTGCCTTGATGTGCTACAAGAGCCTATAAAGTCAGCAATCTGTGTTTCATGTTTTGATGAGTGAAAAGGAAGAAAGGCGGCAGCAAAATGAACACCGCTTGAGTGTTTGAAACAAAAACTGTGCCTGCCAAAGCCTTTTTGTCCACTACCTTGAAGGCCATGTTGACTGTGACTGAAGGTGATCGCAAGTGATGACCGGAGAGAGACGCGCCGCCTTATATACTGTGAAGTGTTACTGACTCCGTGACGTCACGTGAGCCGCGGGACGTGACAGGCCACTCACAGGCGAAGGACGACCATTATGAACAGAACTAGTAACGATAGTGCTGCTGCTGCTGCTGCTGCTGCTGCTGCTGCTGCTGCTGCTGCTGCTGCTGCTGCTGCTGCTGCTGCTGCTACTTCTTTAGTCAGCCCGAGACTGTTGTGATGCCTCGTAACTCGAGGAGGAGAGACACACTGTGGCAGGAAGTAGTGATGTCGAGGCTTGCACAGTTATTATTGGATTGGATAAAGGATGTGTTGGTAGTGATGGTGAAGTGTTGAGTGTATACACTGTGTGCTCGTAGGTCAAGGTTATTTAATCTGTGGTGCTAAAGCTGATCGTAGGTGTGTTTGGTAAGGGATTCCGGCAAGTGCAGTGCAATCTGTTAGAAAATTTAGGCGAAACATTAAGCGTCGTTTCAGTAAGTGATATTTCTCAATATTCATATAAAATATTATCTTTTTTTCTGCAATTACTTGTTGTTTGCAAATGTGATCTTTGATGCTTTAATCTAGAAACAAATGAGTCCAATAAATGCATCAAACAGTATTTTTGATTTACTTTTTGATCGTAAATTGAGTGTGTTTTCCTTAATGGAAGTGGAGTGATGGTGGCGGTGCAGCGTGATGGAAGGTTTCACGTGATACAGGATAGATGGCGTCACTGGCGTGTTGGTGATGATGTGATTACAACACAAAGGGTCACGGCCAAGGATACCTTCCTCTGCCTTCCTTGGACGCCTTTCAGTCTGCCGTGGACGATCCAGTTCTTGTAGTGAGAGTATCACTAGTGCATCCAATGAGGGACCAGATCTGTTTGTATTGCTTGGCTCGGGTCACCTTGGTGATGCTGGTTTTACTTTTCGGAAACTCAACTCTTTCTTTTTGGAATACATCAGTTAGAATTTGCTTCATGATTATGTTATTCCATGTAAAAATAACATGAAATTAGTGAAATTGTTCCTCCAGCTCCATAGTATACACAAGTCACTCCCGTTGTGGTAGAGGTGCAGCTGGCGTAGTGAGGCAGCCTGTCTCTACAGCCGACATACTAAGGGGGGAGGAGGGTAAGGACGTTATTGCCGACACACACGTGGTAATCTGTGTTATGAAAAGGAGGCTTTCCCCCTAACTAAGTTCAATGGATTTCATTCATCATTTATTCAATCTATTTTCTAAAGTTGAAAATAAAGAGTGCAATGCAATAATCTGAGATGAATCGGATAAATCTGTCTCGCCTTCCACATCTATTGAGGGAAGTGCTGCTAATCAGGTGTGTGAGTAAAACGAAAATACAACAGTGTTCTTGTGTGTGTTTAGAAGTAGATACAATGCACATATTATTGTTTGGCCAGAACGGTATTTTTCTTCTTATTGTAATTCATGTTTTTGTTTCAATATAATGTGGGATACGAAAAGAAGGAGAGTCGTCTGTAGTGTGTATTTTGCACACATGCATTACTTGAGGTTACAAGGACTATTGTATCTTCATTGTAGCCTTGTGTCTGTGAGCAACAGGACAAGTTTGCACGTGCCATGGACAGGCAGCAATTTAACATCTTTTGGAGGATAACTATTAACTTAGTAACTTGTCAGTGGAAAGATGTTGTGTCGCTGTTGGAAGGAAGACTCCAATGTATTTGCAATGCATTGCCCCGTCAGTGGTCATGAATGTAATGCATCACTGAATGTTACGCTGCCTGGAAACACCCAAACTCCATCTTATGTGTGTCTCGTATAGAAAGAAGTAAAGAAAGTTAAGGTAATTGAATGCATATTGTAATGTCTACTATTACGTAAATTTTTTTTTTTTTATAAATAGGTTGCTTCCTCATTTTTCCCTATTATACCGTTTGTAAATATTCCTTTTGGTCATCGTGGGACAGGTTTTGGTCAAACAACAGATGCAGATCAAGTACATTTTAATAAATAATTATGTACAGTGTGTCGTGTGGGGTCCTCACTGGTAGCTTGGGGTGGGTGCTGGTCTGTAGGAAGGTGCTGGGGCGGGGGCGTAGCTCCCCTCTGAGTACCTGGCCTCGCCCTCGTAGGCCACATCGGCCACGAAGCCTGAGTCGCCGTTGACGGTGTAGGTGACCCTCTGGAGGCGGCCGTCGGGCAGCTGCACGTAGTAGGATCCCTGGGTGTCGTAGCCGTCACGGGTTTCTTGTGCATTGTAGTTGTTGCCGGAATTGTCGTCATTGACGGCGTAATTGAAGTCGTACCTGGGCGGCGTCTGAAGGGGAAAGAAGGTTGTTAAGAGCATGGCCGCGACACAACCTGACGGTGAGGGTTGGTAGTAACGAAGTGTTATCAAAGTGGGCACCCTCCTTCAGAAGGAAACACTACGTACGTCCTGGGCAGGAGCATGGTAGGAGGCTGGGCCAAGGTCAGGGCGGGCGAGGGCGGCGGCCACGAGGGCGGAAAGCAAGACAACCTGAAGGAGGAAAAGGTTAAGGATAAGTAATGTATCACAACAACACACATACAAACACACACTCAAACACACAGACACACACACACACACACACACACACACACACACACACACACACACACACACACACACACACACACACACGCACACACACGTGCCTTGATGTGCTACAAGAGCCTATAAAGTCAGCAATCTGTGTTTCATGTTTTGATGGGTGAAAAGGAAGAAAGGCGGCAGCAAAATGAACACCGCTTGAGTGTTTGAAACAAAAACTGTGCCTGCCAAAGCCTTTTTGTCCACTACCTTGAAGGCCATGTTGACTGTGACTGAAGGTGATCGCAAGTGATGACCGGAGAGAGACGCGCCGCCTTATATACTGTGAAGTGTTACTGACTCCGTGACGTCACGTGAGCCGCGGGACGTGACAGGCCACTCACAGGCGAAGGACGACCATTATGAACAGAACTAGTAACGATAGTGCTGCTGCTGCTGCTGCTGCTGCTACTTCTTTAGTCACCCCGAGACTGTTGTGATGCCTCGTAACTCGAGGAGGAGAGACACACTGTGGCAGGAAGTAGTGATGTCGAGGCTTGCACAGTTATTATTGGATTGGATAAAGGATGTGTTGGTAGTGATGGTGAAGTGTTGAGTGTATACACTGTGTGCTCGTAGGTCAAGGTTATTTAATCTGTGGTGCTAAAGCTGATCGTAGGTGTGTTTGGTAAGGGATTCCGGCAAGTGCAGTGCAATCTGTTAGAAAATTTAGGCGAAACATTAAGCGTCGTTTCAGTAAGTGATATTTCTCAATATTCATATAAAATATTATCTTTTTTTCTGCAATTACTTGTTGTTTGCAAATGTGATCTTTGATGCTTTAATCTAGAAACAAATGAGTCCAATAAATGCATCAAACAGTATTTTTGATTTACTTTTTGATCGTAAATTGAGTGTGTTTTCCTTAATGGAAGTGGAGTGATGGTGGCGGTGCAGCGTGATGGAAGGTTTCACGTGATACAGGATAGATGGCGTCACTGGCGTGTTGGTGATGATGTGATTACAACACAAAGGGTCACGGCCAAGGATACCTTCCTCTGCCTTCCTTGGACGCCTTTCAGTCTGCCGTGGACGATCCAGTTCTTGTAGTGAGAGTATCACTAGTGCATCCAATGAGGGACCAGATCTGTTTGTATTGCTTGGCTCGGGTCACCTTGGTGATGCTGGTTTTACTTTTCGGAAACTCAACTCTTTCTTTTTGGAATACATCAGTTAGAATTTGCTTCATGATTATGTTATTCCATGTAAAAATAACATGAAATTAGTGAAATTGTTCCTCCAGCTCCATAGTATACACAAGTCACTCCCGTTGTGGTAGAGGTGCAGCTGGCGTAGTGAGGCAGCCTGTCTCTACAGCCGACATACTAAGGGGGGAGGAGGGTAAGGACGCTATTGCCGACACACACGTGGTAATCTGTGTTATGAAAAGGAGGCTTTCCCCCTAACTAAGTTCAATGGATTTCATTCATCATTTATTCAATCTATTTTCTAAAGTTGAAAATAAAGAGTGCAATGCAATAATCTGAGATGAATCGGATAAATCTGTCTCGCCTTCCACATCTATTGAGGGAAGTGCTGCTAATCAGGTGTGTGAGTAAAATGAAAATACAACAGTGTTCTTGTGTGTGTTTAGAAGTAGATACAATGCACATATTATTGTTTGGCCAGAACGGTATTTTTCTTCTTATTGTAATTCATGTTTTTGTTTCAATATAATGTGGGATACGAAAAGAAGGAGAGTCGTCTGTAGTGTGTATTTTGCACACATGCATTACTTGAGGTTACAAGGACTATTGTATCTTCATTGTAGCCTTGTGTCTGTGAGCAACAGGACAAGTTTGCACGTGCCATGGACAGGCAGCAATTTAACATCTTTTGGAGGATAACTATTAACTTAGTAACTTGTCAGTGGAAAGATGTTGTGTCGCTGTTGGAAGGAAGACTCCAATGTATGTGCAATGCATTGCCCCGTCAGTGGTCATGAATGTAATGCATCACTGAATGTTACGCTGCCTGGAAACACCCAAACACCATCTTATGTGTGTCTCGTATATAGAAAAGTAAAGAAAGTTAAGGTAATTGAATGCATATTGTAATGTCTAATATTACGTACATTTTTTTTTTTTATGAATAGGTTGCTTCCTCATTTTTCTCTATTATACCGTTTGTAAATATTCCTTTTGGTCATCGTGGGACAGGTTTTGGTCAAACAACAGATGCAGATCAAGTACATTTTAATAAATAATTATGTACAGTGTGTCGTGTGGGGTCCTCACTGGTAGCTTGGGGTGGGTGCTGGTCTGTAGGAAGGTGCTGGGGCGGGGGCGTAGCTCCCCTCTGAGTACCTGGCCTCGCCCTCGTAGGCCACATCGGCCACGAAGCCTGAGTCGCCGTTGACGGTGTAGGTGACCCTCTGGAGGCGGCCGTCGGGCAGCTGCACGTAGTAGGATCCCTGGGTGTCGTAGCCGTCACGGGTTTCTTGTGCATTGTAGTTGTTGCCGGAATTGTCGTCATTGACGGCGTAGTTGAAGTCGTACCTGGGCGGCGTCTGAAGGGGAAAGAAGGTTGTTAAGAGCATGGCCGCGACACAACCTGACGGTGAGGGTTGGTAGTAACGAAGTGTTATCAAAGTGGGCACCCTCCTTCAGAAGGAAACACTACGTACATCCTGGGCAGGAGCATGGTAGGAGGCTGGGCCAAGGTCAGGGCGGGCGAGGGCGGCGGCCACGAGGGCGGAAAGCAAGACAACCTGAAGGAGGAAATGATTAAGGATAAGTAATGTATCACAACAACACACATACAAACACACACTCAAACACACACACACCCACACACACACACACACACACACACACACACACACACACCACACACACACACACACACACACACACACATACACACACACACACACGTGCCTTGATGTGCTACAAGAGCCTATAAAGTCAGCAATCTGTGTTTCATGTTTTGATGAGTGAAAAGGAAGAAAGGCGGCAGCAAAATGAACACCGCTTGAGTGTTTGAAACAAAAACTGTGCCTGCCAAAGCCTTTTTGTCCACTACCTTGAAGGCCATGTTGACTGTGACTGAAGGTGATCGCAAGTGATGACCGGAGAGAGACGCGCCGCCTTATATACTGTGAAGTGTTACTGACTCCGTGACGTCACGTGAGCCGCGGGACGTGACAGGCCACTCACAGGCGAAGGACGACCATTATGAACAGAACTAGTAACGATAGTGCTGCTGCTGCTGCTGCTGCTGCTGCTGCTGCTGCTGCTGGTGCTGCTGCTGCTGCTACTTCTTTAGTCACCCCGAGACTGTTGTGATGCCTCGTAACTCGAGGAGGAGAGACACACTGTGGCAGGAAGTAGTGATGTCGAGGCTTGCACAGTTATTATTGGATTGGATAAAGGATGTGTTGGTAGTGATGGTCAAGTGTTGAGTGTATACACTGTGTGCTCGTAGGTCAAGGTTATTTAATCTGTGGTGCTAAAGCTGATCGTAGGTGTGTTTGGTAAGGGATTCCGGCAAGTGCAGTGCAATCTGTTAGAAAATTTAGGCGAAACATTAAGCGTCGTTTCAGTAAGTGATATTTCTCAATATTCATATAAAATATTATCTTTTTTTCTGCAATTACTTGTTGTTTGCAAATGTGATCTTTGATGCTTTAATCTAGAAACAAATGAGTCCAATAAATGCATCAAACAGTATTTTTGATTTACTTTTTGATCGTAAATTGAGTGTGTTTTCCTTAATGGAAGTGGAGTGATGGTGGCGGTGCAGCGTGATGGAAGGTTTCACGTGATACAGGATAGATGGCGTCACTGGCGTGTTGGTGATGATGTGATTACAACACAAAGGGTCACGGCCAAGGATACCTTCCTCTGCCTTCCTTGGACGCCTTTCAGTCTGCCGTGGACGATCCAGTTCTTGTAGTGAGAGTATCACTAGTGCATCCAATGAGGGACCAGATCTGTTTGTATTGCTTGGCTCGGGTCACCTTGGTGATGCTGGTTTTACTTTTCGGAAACTCAACTCTTTCTTTTTGGAATACATCAGTTAGAATTTGCTTCATGATTATGTTATTCCATGTAAAAATAACATGAAATTAGTGAAATTGTTCCTCCAGCTCCATAGTATACACAAGTCACTCCCGTTGTGGTAGAGGTGCAGCTGGCGTAGTGAGGCAGCCTGTCTCTACAGCCGACATACTAAGGGGGGAGGAGGGTAAGGACGCTATTGCCGACACACACGTGGTAATCTGTGTTATGAAAACGAGGCTTTCCCTCTAACTAAGTTCAATGGATTTCACTCTATTTGTTCATATTATTTTGAGAAGTTGAATGTAAAAGGTCAACGCACTAACGTCAGATACATAAGATAAATCTGCCTCGCCTTCCGCTGATATTAGCTACGTCTTTGTATAAAAAATTATTGTAGAGTGGCAGTGAAGCTTTCTATGTATCACGTGAAGTAATCCATCACGATTCACGTTACACAAGATTACTTCAACCTGACTCCAAGTGGTGGTGCACAGCCTACACTAAGTGAAGAGGCTGTGGAGTTTGGAAAAAGTATAAAGAATGTTGTTAGAGACGGTAAAGACGGACCCTAAAGTGACCCTGCATTCTACAGTGTGTATTTTCTTTAATTTAATTTATCTAACAAGTATGGAAGTGAACCAGGCATGGGAAGGCGAGTCTTCTGTAGGTGTACACGTCACTCAGCTTGGATGTGCGTGATAACTTATGAACAATTAGCAAGAGATTAATAGGAGCAGTGTGTGTTGAGTCTCGTCCTGTGTCCTTGAGGGATGGATGATGCACTGGGAAGGTTAGAGAAGGAACGGCAGAACAATCCTTCAATAGGCCATGCAGTAAATCAAAATTTTAGGCTTGATAAATGTTAACTTAGTTGCTTCTCAGTGGAATACTGTTATGCATTGCCGTAGGGAAGAGGACTACAATGGGTGTGCGAGGCAGTGCCACGTCAGTGGCTATGAATGTGCCTCTAGTGATGTGTCTCGTATATAGAAAGAAGTAAAGAAAGTTAAGGTAATTGAATGCATATTGTAATGTCTACTATTACGTACATATGAATAGTTTGCTTCCTCATTTTTCCCTATTATACCGTTTGTAAATATTCCTTTTGGTCATCGTGGGACAGGTTTTGGTCAAACAACAGATGCAGATCAAGTACATTTTAATAAATAATTATGTACAGTGTGTCGTGTGGGGTCCTCACTGGTAGCTTGGGGTGGGTGCTGGTCTGTAGGAAGGTGCTGGGGCGGGGGCGTAGCTCCCCTCTGAGTACCTGGCCTCGCCCTCGTAGGCCACATCGGCCACGAAGCCTGAGTCGCCGTTGACGGTGTAGGTGACCCTCTGGAGGCGGCCGTCGGGCAGCTGCACGTAGTAGGATCCCTGGGTGTCGTAGCCGTCACGGGTTTCTTGTGCATTGTAGTTGTTGCCGGAATTGTCGTCATTGACGGCGTAGTTGAAGTCGTACCTGGGCGGCGTCTGAAGGGGAAAGAAGGTTGTTAAGAGCATGGCCGCGACACAACCTGACGGTGAGGGTTGGTAGTAACGAAGTGTTATCAAAGTGGGCACCCTCCTTCAGAAGGAAACACTACGTACGTCCTGGGCAGGAGCATGGTAGGAGGCTGGGCCACGGTCAGGGCGGGCGAGGGCGGCGGCCACGAGGGCGGAAAGCAAGACAACCTGAAGGAGGAAAAGGTTAAGGATAAGTAATGTATCACAACAACACACATACAAACACACACACACACACACACACACACACGTGCCTTGATGTGCTACAAGAGCCTATAAAGTCAGCAATCTGTGTTTCATGTTTTGATGAGTGAAAAGGAAGAAAGGCGGCAGCAAAATGAACACCGCTTGAGTGTTTGAAACAAAAACTGTGCCTGCCAAAGCCTTTTTGTCCACTACCTTGAAGGCCATGTTGACTGTGACTGAAGGTGATCGCAAGTGATGACCGGAGAGAGACGCGCCGCCTTATATACTGTGAAGTGTTACTGACTCCGTGACGTCACGTGAGCCGCGGGACGTGACAGGCCAGTCACAGGCGAAGGACGACCATTATGAACAGAACTAGTAACGATAGTGCTGCTGCTGCTGCTGCTGCTGCTGCTGCTGCTGCTGCTGCTGCTGCTGCTGCTGCTGCTGCTGCTGCTGCTGCTACTTCTTTAGTCACCCCGAGACTGTTGTGATGCCTCATAACTCGAGGAGGAGAGACACACTGTGGCAGGAAGTAGTGATGTCGAGGCTTGCACAGTTATTATTGGATTGGATAAAGGATGTGTTGGTAGTGATGGTGAAGTGTTGAGTGTATACACTGTGTGCTCGTAGGTCAAGGTTATTTAATCTGTGGTGCTAAAGCTGATCGTAGGTGTGTTTGGTAAGGGATTCCGGCAAGTGCAGTGCAATCTGTTAGAAAATTTAGGCGAAACATTAAGGGTCGTTTCAGTAAGTGATATTTCTCAATATTCATATAAAATATTATCTTTTTTTCTGCAATTACTTGTTGTTTGCAAATGTGATCTTTGATGCTTTAATCTAGAAACAAATGAGTCCAATAAATGCATCAAACAGTATTTTTGATTTACTTTTTGATCGTAAATTGAGTGTGTTTTCCTTAATGGAAGTGGAGTGATGGTGGCGGTGCAGCGTGATGGAAGGTTTCACGTGATACAGGATAGATGGCGTCACTGGCGTGTTGGTGATGATGTGATTACAACACAAAGGGTCACGGCCAAGGATACCTTCCTCTGCCTTCCTTGGACGCCTTTCAGTCTGCCGTGGACGATCCAGTTCTTGTAGTGAGAGTATCACTAGTGCATCCAATGAGGGACCAGATCTGTTTGTATTGCTTGGCTCGGGTCACCTTGGTGATGCTGGTTTTACTTTTCGGAAACTCAACTCTTTCTTTTTGGAATACATCAGTTAGAATTTGCTTCATGATTATGTTATTCCATGTAAAAATAACATGAAATTAGTGAAATTGTTCCTCCAGCTCCATAGTATACACAAGTCACTCCCGTTGTGGTAGAGGTGCAGCTGGCGTAGTGAGGCAGCCTGTCTCTACAGCCGACATACTAAGGGGGGAGGAGGGTAAGGACGCTATTGCCGACAAACACGTGGTAATCTGTGTTATGAAAACGAGGCTTTCCCCCTAACTAAGTTCAATGGATTTCACTCATCATTTATTCAATCTATTTTCTAAAGTTGAAAATAAAGAGTGTAATGCAATAATCTGAGATGAATTGGATAAATCTGTCTCGCCTTCCACATCTATTGAGGGAAGTGCTGCTAATCAGGTGTGTGAGTAAAACGAAAATACAACAGTGTTCTTGTGTGTGTTTAGAAGTAGATACAATGCACATATTATTGTTTGGCCAGAACGGTATTTTTCTTCTTATTGTAATTCATGTTTTTGTTTCAATATAATGTGGGATACGAAAAGAAGGAGAGTCGTCTGTAGTGTGTATTTTGCACACATGCATTACTTGATGTTACAAGGACTATTGTATCTTCATTGTAGCCTTGTGTCTGTGAGCAACAGGACAAGTTTGCACGTGCCATGGACAGGCAGCAATTTAACATCTTTTGGAGGATAACTATTAACTTAGTAACTTGTCAGTGGAAAGATGTTGTGTCGCTGTTGGAAGGAAGACTCCAATGTATGTGTAATGCATTGCCCCGTCAGTGGTCATGAATGTAATGCATCACTGAATGTTACGCTGCCTGGAAACACCCAAACACCATCTTATGTGTGTCTCGTATATAGAAAGATGTAAAGAAAGTTAAGGTAATTGAATGCATATTGTAATGTCTACTATTACGTAAATATGAATAGGTTGCTTCCTCATTTTTCCCTATTATACCGTTTGTAAATATTCCTTTTGGTCATCGTGGGACAGGTTTTGGTCAAACAACAGATGCAGATCAAGTACATTTTAATAAATAATTATGTACAGTGTGTCGTGTGGGGTCCTCACTGGTAGCTTGGGGTGGGTGCTGGCCTGTAGGAAGGTGCTGGGGCGGGGGCGTAGCTCCCCTCTGAGTACCTGGCCTCGCCCTCGTAGGCCACATCGGCCACGAAGCCTGAGTCGCCGTTGACGGTGTAGGTGACCCTCTGGAGGCGGCCGTCGGGCAGCTGCACGTAGTAGGATCCCTGGGTGTCGTAGCCGTCACGGGTTTCTTGTGCATTGTAGTTGTTGCCGGAATTGTCGTCATTGACGGCGTAGTTGAAGTCGTACCTGGGCGGCGTCTGAAGGGGAAAGAAGGTTGTTAAGAGCATGGCCGCGACACAACCTGACGGTGAGGGTTGGTAGTAACGAAGTGTTATCAAAGTGGGCACCCTCCTTCAGAAGGAAACACTACGTACGTCCTGGGCAGGAGCATGGTAGGAGGCTGGGCCAAGGTCAGGGCGGGCGAGGGCGGCGGCCACGAGGGCGGAAAGCAAGACAACCTGAAGGAGGAAAAGGTTAAGGATAAGTAATGTATCACAACAACACACATACAAACACACACACACACACACACACACACACACACACACACACACACACACACACACACACACACACACACACACACAGCCAAGCAGACGGGTTCCAGTTGGTTGTTGTTTCCTCCACCGTTGATGGGGGAGTGAGCCATCCCTGAGCCGCGCGGCGACTGGCTTACCATTCCTTATCATCGAGCCAGCCACCAAACCTCAACACTTGACCAACACACTACAATGTCTTGCGTGTGTTACTGTTGCCTGAGTAGTCACGTGATTGCTAGTAAAAAAAAATATTTCATCTTAAACTACTTGTATGAAGACTGACTCGCAATAGCAATTGATTATATACTTTTGATGATGATGTGAAGTTCAGAAGCTTAAGTATGACCAAAGCAGAGAAAGGATTCAGTGTTTGACATAAAGTGTGTCGGTTTAGTAAAGGCGTAGTCTGGAAAACGGCGGCGGCAGGTTGTGCAGTACCTTGAAAGCCATGGTGACAGTGGATGATGAGATCTCGTGACTGAGGAGGGACGCGTCGCCTTATATACTGGGATGTGCCGCCGTCACGGTGACGTCAGGCGAGCCTTGGGGCGAGAGACGCCGCCCATTAATGAAGGCCGAAACCTGCGTCCCCGGCCTCCCCTTCACGCCTAAGATCGAGATCTTATGTAGTAGTGCTACTACTATTGATAATAATAATTATAATAATGGTAATGATAATGATAATAGTAATAATGATAATGATAATAATGATAATACTAATGCTACTACCACTCTTACTGCCACTACTACTACTACTACTACTACTACTACTACTACTACTACTACTACTACTACTACTACTACTACTACTACTACTATTACTACTACTACTACTACTACTATTACCATTACTATTACTATTACTATTACCATTACTATTACTATTACTATTACTACAACTACTACTACTACTACTACTACTACTACTACTACTACTACTACTACTACTACTACTATTACTACTACTACTGCTTCTCTGACAATTACAACATCTACTACTACTACTACTACTACTACTACTACCACTACTACTACTACTACTACTACTACTACTACTACTACTACTACTACTAACTACTACTACTACTACTACTACTACTGCTACTTATTCAATTGTTTTTACTACTATTACTAATGCTATTAATACTACAAGAAACTCGAATTTGGTAATAGAACAAACACCATTCAACGAGGAACAATCGTGAACTTGTGTGAAATAAATATTTAACTCTAAAAAGTCCCACCATGAAAAGTTGTAATGTGAAAATTAAACTGGAGTTAAATCATGTGTCCGGAGTGTCGACATGCGCTCGTGTTGTGCTTTTATTGCAAAATACACGTTTTTTTTTATTAGCAACACAGTCTGTTATTTTACTGGAATATAATTTTTCAGTATTGATGAGACACTTGTTAGTAATTTATATATGTCTTGACGAATGACATAATAGCTTTAGATTACTAGCAACTTTTCTATTGCTTAAACTGTTTGTAACTTTGCCTCGTACTATGTGAGGTGCAGCTGGTAATGCAGTGGTTCATGTACTCCAAATCTCTGTTACAATTTGATTTTCCAAAATTTGTACAGTTGAAAGTGTAATTATTGGAAGTTAAAAAAATATCCATTAAATGTCCTACACTGCTGATATTTAATTACATCTGCCACACTCTGTCCACTCATTAATTACAGTGAACATCATGACTCGATCGATCTAATAATCATCAGGGCTTTCTAGGTGTCCACGAAATTGATAATATTGCTACTTATCCTAGAATATAGATAATTAATGTGACGAAGCACCGAGAATGTGTAGTGTATGTTCCCTACAGGTAAGCCACACCTCCATGCACTTAGTACAAATCCTTCCCATTGCTACATTCCTTTTCATTACTACGGAAGACCCTCCAATGAGGTGCCCGTCAAACGATGAAGAGGACTTGACAAAGGCTTATAAATCATAATGTGAAGTTTTAGAGTCAGTGGAATCACATCTTCGGAATGGATGGAACCAGCTCAAAATAAGAGAGTTGGTGAGCTCTTGAAGGTTTGAAGCCTCCCAATAGCTACTACACATGCCACCAAGCTCATTTTTTTGTATGCCCTTCATGGCTGATTTCCGGGGGGGGGAAAACATGCTGCTCCTGCGTCATTTGAAGGTGTTGTCAAGTGGGTCGTGAGGTGGAACAGACGAGCGGCCGATGGACATGAAAGGAGAAGGTTGAGAGAAGCCTTTGTACTACAGTGGATTCAAAGAGGCTGATGATGATTATGATGATAATTAGGTAGTCTGTTATTCGTCATATAACTTCATGGTACAGGGAATGAAGGTTGCCGAGTGCAAGGGCCGGACATTCCTTCGTAACTATACCTGTGTTGGTGAGTGTCGGGTCACTGTGACCAGAACGAACCTATCTCATGTTATTCCGCGCTGCTCTGCGTGTTGCAGGCCGAGGAGTGGATGCTACACGTGGTTTTCTGCATGCATTCCTATACTTAATTATGAGCCTTTCCTTGTGGTCACCAGCGGACAGGTAATAGTCAAACAGGTGGATTTGATAATATTGTATACTTTAATAAATATTCATCAATGGTGTGTGGGGCTTCACTGGTATCCTGGGGTGGGTGCTGGCCTGTAGGAGGGTGTTGGGGCGGGGCCGTAGCTCACATCGGGGTAGCGGGCCTCACCCTCGTAGGTCACCTCAGCCACGAAACCTGAGTCGCCGTTCACATAGTAGGTAACCCTCTGGAGGCGGCCGTCGGGCAGCTGCACGTAGTAGGATCCCTGGGTGTCGTAGCCGTCACGAGTTTCCTGTGCATTGTAGTTGTTGCCGAAAGAGTCGTCATTGACGGCGTAGTTGTAGTCGTACCTGGCCGGCGTCTGAGGGAAAAAGAAGATTGAAGCAAAAATGGGCAAGGCAGCGCATCGCCTTGCAGACGAGGCAGCACTTCACTGAACCTAAAACTGACATTCTCCTTAAGAAGGCAAGGAAAGCTACTTACGTCAGGGGCGGGAGCGTGGTAGGAGACAGGGCTTTCGGGGCGGGCAAGGGCAGCGACCACGAGGGCAGACAATAAGACAACCTGGAGGAGTAGATTAAGAACTGTAGAAATGCTAAGACATACAGACAAACAGACAAACAGACAGACAAACACATATGTGCTTACCATTGCCGTTGCATCTCAGAAACAATTTATTTTATTTTATGTATTTGCAACATCTTAGAAGAACATTGAGGCAGCAAATTAATTGGTTTGATGTTCTACAAAGCATTTGTAACATTTGTAACATTTTATTTTATGTAATGGTGTGTGAAGGGAAGAGAGGCAGCCTATGATAAGCTCCGTGAACGCTGCATGCGAGCCTCTGAGGCAAAGACGGATCCTGATTGTTTGTTCACTACCTTGAAAGCCATGTTGACTGTCACTGAATAAGATCGCAAGTGATGACCGAGGAGAGACGTGTTGCTTTATATACAGTGATGTGCCACAGTGTTGGTAACGTGACGCGAGCCGCGGGCCGAGACACGCCGCCCACAAGCGGTGAGGGAATTACGTGGTGAGAGTGGAATTCAGTTATTGTGTGAAATGTTTTATCTGGATAATAGAGGTGATTTTCTTTTGATATTAATCCACTGCAGTGAGCGTGGCAGCCTTGCAGTGAGAGGGAGAGTCACAGCGCCACATTGGAATTGTAGTGACGGTGGTGGTGGTGGTGGTGGTGGTGGTGGTGGTGGTGTGTAGGTGATGCCTCCTGCCCCTCCCTGCTTATCAGTAATGTGTTGCTTTCATTTTTATAGTTGATGAAAGCCAACTATTACTAAGAAATCTGTGTATGTAATCCTATATGAAAACAGATGTTCCTGCAGCTTTAAAAACATTTCGTTGGTCAAATTGTGTACTTGGATCAACTCTAAGTTTTGCATAGTTACATCGTTTATTTTGTCAACGATACTTAGATGAAACACAGAAATTGTATTACAGGTTTGAGGGAATCTTCTTTTGAGTAAAATTGAACGTCATGTTGTTTCAATTAACAAAGTTTGGCAGATGTGTTCGCTTGTTCCTCCTCCACACCGCCAATTGAACACCTGACGACACATACACACACACACACACACACACACACACACACACACACACACACACACACACACACACACACACACACACACATACACTCTCTCTCTCTCTCTCTCTCTCTCTCTCTCTCTCTCTCTCTCTCTCTCTCTCTCTCTCTCTCTCTCTCTCTCTCTCTCTCTCTCTCTCTCTCTCTCTCTCTCTCTCTCTCTCTCTCTCTCTCTCTACAAGAAACACGATAACAAAGAGTAATAGAATAAAGTACAATCTGGCACCAACCACAAAAGCCACACGGAGAACGAATTTCCAAGTAACTCTCTAACGTAGGTAACAGAGAATAACTGGTCCTGATGTAATGTTTCATAGTTACACACAACAGTAACGTAGACACGGGAAATTCTTGTTAGTTAGAGAGGAGAATATTAACAGTAATTTCTTTCCTCGTAAGATAGAAAAGAGAGAGAGAGAGAGAGAGAGAGAGAGAGAGAGAGAGAGAGAGAGAGAGAGAGAGAGAGAGAGAGAGAGAGAGAGAGAGAGAGAGAGAGAGAGAGAGAGAGAATGTAAAACAAATATTGAAAACACGAGAGACCATAATCGTGAACAAAAAGATTAATATAAAGCTGGCTGCGCGTTCCTCCTCCTCCTCCTCCTCCTCCTCCTCCTCCTCCTCCGCCTCCTCCTCCTCCTCCTCCTCCTCCTCCTCTGTTTTTTTCCTAGTTCTTTCCTTATGTACGACACGCATCATGCAAATATTTTAACAAAACTTTCCCTAAGCCACCTCATTTTACATTCTCCTCTTAGTCTCCGTTCTATTCTGTCGGTCTGTCGGTCTATTTTATCTCGCTCACTCTCTTGCTCTCTCTCTCTTTCTCTCTCTCTCTCTCTCTCTCTCTCTCTCTCTCTCTCTCTCTCTCTCTCTCTCTCTCTCTCTCTCTCTCTCTCTCTCTCTCTCTCTCTCTTTCTCGCGCGCGCAAACACACACACACACACACACACACACACACACACACACACACACACACACACACACACACACACACACACACACACACACACACACACACACTGATGTTGGTGAGGCGGGGAGAACAAGGTGCAAGATATTGGCGGACGTCAGTGCTTCTCGTGTGGACTAAATATGGACATAAATATTTAACATTACGAGGCTGGTGCGTGGTGCGTGGTGCCTGGTGCCTGGTGCCTGGTGCCTGGTGCCTGGTGCCTGGTGCTTGGTGCCTGGTGCTTGGTGCCTTGTGCTTGGTGTCTGGTGCCTGGTAAAATTGCCACATGTAGAAGGTGAACAAGTAATAGTGAGAAAGAAGTAAAGGAGAACTTACATAAAGAACACTATACATTATCATTTGCTATTATTTTAATTATCAAAAATGAACATAGCAACAAGGACAAAAAAAAGTCTAAAGTTTTTGGAAAGAAAAGATTGTGAGGCAGATCTAAGTTTGAGGTGACGTGACTTCGGCCGTGGAGTTGGAGGCACAGGTTAGGCGTGGCCGTAGGCGGGTGTGGGTGGTGGGCCGTAGGACGGTGGCTGAGTGTAGACATGGGCTGGAGGCTTGCCATAGGCTTCGTGCTTAACCTCGCCCTCAAACTCCACTGTGGCCACGAAGCCACTTTCCTTGTTCACTGTGTAGGTGACCTTCTGGACGCGGCCGTCGGGCAGCAGCACGTAGAAGGAGCCCTCGGTGTTGTAGCCGTCGCGGGTCTCTGTGTGACCGAAGTCGTTGCCGGAGTAGTCGTCCTTGACGGCCCAGTCGAAGGTGTAGGAGGGTTTCTGCAGAGAGGGAGCGTGGAGATTACTTTTGATGTTTAGAAAAGGAACAGAGAAAGTCTGCAAATCTGTAACTATCCAATACTTTGAAAATAATGTGGACGTCAAACTGAATGACATAAAAGTGCAAAGCAAATATTCCCGGCAGGCTGATGGGACGGAAAAAAAGAAAGGATAGTTAGTATACATGACAGATTTAACGAAAAATTAACAGAAGAAGCAGATGAAGGAGGTAGAAGGAACCCCAGACAAGGTTTTGGAATATATGCAGGTATTCCGGTTAATGGCGAAGGTAATGAGAGGTGAAGCGTCAGAATGTGAAGCCGGGAAAGGAGGCTGCAAGGGGGAGGAAGGGATGCAAATGTGAGATTGATATATTGGATGGAATAAACGGTTCTCACCTCAGTTTTTGTTTCGGAGCCATAGGTGTGTGGTGGGGGTGGGGCATAGGTGGGTGGGGGAGGTGGGGCATAGGTGGGTGGGGGAGGTGGTGGGGCATAGGTGGGTGGTGGTGGTGGGGCATAGGTGGGTGGTGGTGGTGGGGCATAGGTGGGTGGTGGTGGTGGGGTATAGGTGGGTGGGGGAGGTGGTGGGGCATAGGTGGGTGGGGGAGGTGGTGGGGCATAGGTGGGTGGGGGTGGTGGGGCATAGGTGGGTGGTGGTGGGGGTGGTTGGTAGTGTCGATATCCGCCTGCTGGAGGAGCAGCGCCCCCGTCTGGGCGGGCAGAGGCAGCTGCCACCAAGGCGATGACAGCGACAACCTGACGGAGGGAAAACAGAACCATGAGCATCGTTGACGCCACAGCAGGACAGCGGGTAAGCGATCACTTCCCTTCAGTGGCCAACTGTACCTTGAGGAAAGACATGATGCAACTGCTGCCCGGCCTCAGAGGACTCAGCCTTAAGTACCCGTCACTGGCACGTGTTTCCCATGCAGGATGCGAACAGAGGAGGTGGGTGGGGGAGAGGGGGGGTGAAGGGCAACCGAAAGTGAAACATTGCCTGCTTAGTATAGGAGACGGGTAGTGGTTGGTCATTGAGTGTTCCTGGCAGCAAGAGGTCGTGTCTTGTGCTACTAACCTTAACACTCCAGTGTTTCCTGATACAGGCTCTTTGAAACGTATTGCCAAATTACGTACAAAGGACCCAGTATTCCCGGTTCAGGAGGTTTTACATAGACGAGCTATTACCGTGAAATACTGGAAATACTTTTTACCTCGAAACTCTAACTACCAGCAATGCCATCCATATACTGCGAAAATATGAATAATGTTTCTTACTAATGATAAAAAGAAGATAATTCATCTGTAGCACTCAAGTAAACGTGCCTCAGTGGTACAGTGATTAGCACGTCTGACTATGAATCTGCTGACCTGAGCCAAGGCATCATGGCTTCAAATTATTATGTTTGTGACTTCCTCTCACGTGCTGTAAACTGCGTCGACGGAATCAAGATGTGAACGATGATTTGTGTAAATCTGTTTTACATATTACTTTACAGCCAAAGTGTTTTGTACATTTGTGTGAAAACAAACGTCAGTTTCCAGAGATCCAGTGACGTTATATAAGAATGTTAGTTGTGTCCTCAATGGTAAACGTACAATACATCACAATGTTCCTGCTGATCAACTCAGCAACACTACCTGCTGAGACTGACGCAGGAACAACGATACAAACTATTTTGCTACAAACAACTTTTCTCACTCTAATTGGACAATGATTAAAGAAGATGAGGTCGTGTTAAGTTTATTAAGTAGTCATGATTGAGCTGGAGTATCACACTGGGGCTTCACTAGTAGGATGGGGTGTAGGAGGGTGCGGGGGCGTGACCGTAGGAAGGTGCAGGGGCGGCGTGGTAACTCTCCTCAGGGTACTTGGCCTCGCCCTCGTAGGTCACATCGGCCACGAAGCCTGAGTCGCCGTTGACGGTGTAGGTGACCTTCTGCAGGCGGCCGTCGGGCAGCAGCACGTAGTAGGATCCCTGGGTGTCGTAGCCGTCACGGGCCTCCTGGGCACCGAAGTCGTTGCCGGAGTACTCGTCCTTGACGGCGTAGTTGTAGTCGTACTTGGGCGGCGCCTGAGGGGGAAAGAAGGTTGTAGTGAGCGTGGCCGCGACACAACACTGACGGCGAGGGTTGGTGGCGACTCGCCTCGCCAAGGAGACAGCGGAGGATACTCACCTCATGGGCAGGAGCATGGTAGGAAGGAGCTGGTGCATGGTAGGAGGGTGCGGGAGCTCCATAGGAGGGTGGAGGTATGTCAGGGCGGGCGAGGGTGGCGGCCACGAGGGCAGACAACAAGACAACCTGAAGGAGGAAAAGGTTGACACACCTCAGGACAACACAACCACACCCACACACATGATTTTTCTCTTTCTCTCTCTCTCTCTCTTACTCTCTCTCTCTCTCTCTCTCTCTCTCTCTCTCTCTCTCTCTCTCTCTCTCTCTCTCTCTCTCGCTTTCTCCCTCTCTCTCTCCCTCTCTCACTCTCTCTCTCTCTCTCTCTCTCTCTCTCTCTCTCTCTCTCTCTCTCTCTCTCTCTCTCTCTCTCTCTCTCTCTCTCTCTTTCTTTCTTTCTTTCTTTCTCACACATACACACATACACACACACTCTCACATGGAATGCACTGAGCTTTGAAGGAACAACGCACAATGACAGGTCAGCTGTAAGGAAAGGTGGGACAGAACAGGTCACATTTCTTCACTGTCCTGTCAAGCCTTGCAATTGATTTACTGAATACATTAATTATTAATTAATAAATCAACATCCAAGTGTTTGTAAAGCAATTTTCTTGTGTTGCTTTTCCTCCAGCAGCAGTTTTTCACAATTTTCCTAAATAAAACCAAAGAAAGAAGGGCCAGTCAAAGGTTGATGCTGCGTGAGTTACTGGTACAAAAAGTTGTTAGTGATTCAGCGGCGGCAGGTTGTGCAGTACCTTGAGAGCCATGGTGACAGTGGATGATGAGATCTCGTGACTGAAGAGGGACGCGTCGCCTTATATACTGGGATGTGCCGCCGTCACATGACGTCAGGCGAGCCTTGGGGCGAGAGACGCCGCCCATTAATGAAGGCCGAAACCCGCGTCCCCGGCCTCCCCTTCACGCCCCGGGCAGAGGGAATGGGGCGGCGAAGAAGAGTGATTACATTCCTTTGTATGCAGTATGTGTCCCGTTTGTGAGGGCGTTAGCGGGAAACACTGTAATATTGTGCATGGTCCCCTTCCTCGTTCGTTGGAATAGTAATAGCAATAATTGCATTATAACCAGCAGTTTTAGTATTAACAGCTATCATAGCAGGATTGAATGTAGCACTGGTAAGTTTAATTTAAATGCAAACAACCTGGAGGAAGAGGAAAACTTGGATAAATAACAATAACTATTCTTTGCTGCTGTTTTAATTGACAAACATAAATAAAGCAATAAATACTAGAAGTCTAAAGTTTTTGGAAATAAAAGGTTAGGCGTGGCCGTAGGCGGGTGTGGGTGGTGGGCCGTAGGACGGTGGCTGAGTGTAGACATGGGCTGGAGGCTTGCCATAGGCTTCGTGCTTAACCTCGCCTTCAAACTCCACTGTGGCCACGAAGCCACTGTCCTTGTTCACTGTGTAGGTGACCTTCTGGACGCGGCCGTCGGGCAGCAGCACGTAGAAGGAACCCTCGGTGTTGTAGCCGTCGCGGGTCTCTGTGTGACCGAAGTCGTTGCCGGAGTAGTCGTCCTTGACGGCCCAGTCGAAGGTGTAGGAGGGTTTCTGCAGAGAGGGAGCGTGGAGATTACTTTTGATGTTTAGAAAAGGAACAGAGAAAGTCTGCAAATCTGTAACTATCCAATACTTTGAAAATAATGTGGACGTCAAACTGAATGACATAAAAGTGCAAAGCAAATATTCCCGGCAGGCTGATGGGACGGAAGAAAAGAAAGGATAGTTAGTATACATGACAGATTTAACGAAAAATTAACAGAAGAAGCAGATGAAGGAGGTAGAAGGAACCCCAGACAAGGTTTTGGAATATATGCAGGTATTCCGGTTAATGGCGAAGGTAATGAGAGGTGAAGCGTCAGAATGTGAAGCCGGGAAAGGAGGCTGCAAGGGGGAGGAAGGGATGCAAATGTGAGATTGATATATTGGATGGAATAAACGGTTCTCACCTCAGTTGCTGGTTCGGAGCCGTACGTTGGTGGGTGAGGGTGGCTATAGGTGGGTGGTGGGGGTGGGGCATAGGTGGGTGGTGGTGGTGGGGCATAGGTGGGTGGTGGTGGTGGGGCATAGGTGGGTGGTGGTGGTGGGGTATAGGTGGGTGGGGGAGGTGGTGGGGCATAGGTGGGTGGGGGAGGTGGTGGGGCATAGGTGGGTGGGGGTGGTGGGGCATAGGTGGGTGGTGGTGGTGGGGCATAGGTGGGTGGAGGAGGTGGATGGGCATAGGTGGGTGGGGGTGGAGGGGCATAGGTGGGTGGTGGTGGGGGTGGTGGGTAGTGTCCATATCTGCCTGCTGGATGAGCAGCGCCCCCGTCTGGGCCGGCAGAGGCAGCTGCCACGAGGGCGATCACAGCGACAACCTGACGGAGGAAAAACAGAACCATGAGCATCGTGGATGCCACAGCAGGACAGCGGGTAAGCGATCACTTCCCTTCAGTGGCCAACTGTACCTTGAGGAAAGACATGATGCACTCAGAGCGCAGGTCTCACTGCTGCCCTGCCTCAGAGTACTCGGCCTTAAATACACTATGGTGTGACGTGTCTCCAATACAGGACGTGGACAGGGGCGTGGGTAGAGAGTGAATGTGTCCTTACTTAGCATGGGAGTCGGGCAGCAATGAGCTGTCTTGAAGGTCACGTGTACCACCGGGCAGAGGAATGTTTTCATTTGAACATTTCTTTGTGACCTTAAAACGTTGACTAATTCAACGATTAAATCAGTGCATGCGTTTAACTGTTGTCTCAACACACACACACACACACACACACACACACACACACACACACACACACACACACACACACACACACACACACACACACACACACACACACACACACACACACACACACACACACACACACACTAACACACACACACAAGCACACAAACACATACACAAACAATAACAACAACAAAAACAATCCATGTGCAAACAAAAATATAAATCAAAACAGAACTGCAAGAAACCAAAGAATGATATTAGAAGAAAAACAAAATTGCAGCATAAGAATGTTCGTCAATGGTACACGTACAATACATCACAATGTTCCTGCTGATCAACTCAGCAACACTACCTGCTGAGACTGACGCAGGAACAACGATACAAACTATTTTGCTACAAACAACTTTTCTCACTCTAATTGGACAATGATTAAAGAAGATGAGGTCGTGTTAAGTTTATTAAGTAGTCATGATTGAGCTGGAGTATCACACTGGGGCTTCACTAGTAGGATGGGGTGTAGGAGGGTGCGGGGGCGTGACCGTAGGAAGGTGCAGGGGCGGCGTGGTAACTCTCCTCAGGGTACTTGGCCTCGCCCTCGTAGGTCACATCGGCCACGAAGCCTGAGTCGCCGTTGACGGTGTAGGTGACCTTCTGCAGGCGGCCGTCGGGCAGCAGCACGTAGTAGGATCCCTGGGTGTCGTAGCCGTCACGGGCCTCCTGGGCACCGAAGTCGTTGCCGGAGTACTCGTCCTTGACGGCGTAGTTGTAGTCGTACTTGGGCGGCGCCTGAGGGGGAAAGAAGGTTGTAGTGAGCGTGGCCGCGACACAACACTGACGGCGAGGGTTGGTGGCGACTCGCCTCGCCAAGGAGACAGCGGAGGATACTCACCTCATGGGCAGGAGCATGGTAGGAAGGAGCTGGTGCATGGTAGGAGGGTGCGGGAGCTCCATAGGAGGGTGGAGGTATGTCAGGGCGGGCGAGGGTGGCGGCCACGAGGGCAGACAACAAGACAACCTGAAGGAGGAAAAGGTTGACACACCTCAGGACAACACAACCACACCCACACACATGATTTTTCTCTTTCTCTCTCTCTCTCTCTTACTCTCTCTCTCTCTCTCTCTCTCTCTCTCTCTCTCTCTCTCTCTCTCTCTCTCTCCCTCTCTCACTCTCTCTCTCTCTCTCTCTCTCTCTCTCTCTCTCTCTCTTTCTTTCTTTCTTTCTCACACATACACACATACACACACACTCTCACATGGAATGCACTGAGCTTTGAAGGAACAACGGACAATGAGAGGTCAGCTGTAAGGAAAGGTGGGACAGAACAGGTCACACATTTCTTCACTGTCCTGTCAAGCCTTGTAATTGATTTACTGAATACATTAATTATTAATTAATAAATCAACATCCAAGTGTTTGTAAAGCAATTTTCTTGTGTTTCTTCTCCTCCAGCAGCAGTTTTTCACAATTTTCCTTAATAAAACCAAAGAAAGAAGGGCCAGTCAAAGGTTGATGCTGCGTGAGTTACTGGTACAAAAAGTTGTTAGTGATTCAGCGGCGGCAGGTTGTGCAATACCTTGAGAGCCATGGTGACAGTGGATGATGAGATCTCGTGACTGAGGAGGGACGCGTCGCCTTATATACTGGGATGTGCCGCCGTCACGGTGACGTCAGGCGAGCCTTGGGGCGAGAGACGCCGCCCATTAATGAAGGCCGAAACCCGCGTCCCCGGCCTCCCCTTCACGCCCCGGGCAGAGGGAATGGGGCGGCGAAGAAGAGTGATTACATTCCTTTGTATGCAGTATGTGTCCCGTTTGTGAGGGCGTTAGCGGGAAACACTGTAATATTGTGCATGGTCCCCTTCCTCGTTCGTTGGAATAGTAATAGCAATAATTGCATTATAACCAGCAGTTTTAGTATTAACAGCTATCGTAGCAGGATTGAATGTAGCACTGGTAAGTTTAATTTAAATGCAAACAACCTGGAGGAAGAGGAAAACTTGGATAAATAACAATAACTATTCTTTGCTGCTGTTTTAATTGACAAACATAAATAAAGCAATAAATACTAGAAGTCTAAAGTTTTTGGAAATAAAAGGTTAGGCGTGGCCGTAGGCGGGTGTGGGTGGTGGGCCGTAGGACGGTGGCTGAGTGTAGACATGGGCTGGAGGCTTGCCATAGGCTTCGTGCTTAACCTCGCCCTCAAACTCCACTGTGGCCACGAAGCCACTGTCCTTGTTCACTGTGTAGGTGACCTTCTGGACGCGGCCGTCGGGCAGCAGCACGTAGAAGGAGCCCTCGGTGTTGTAGCCGTCGCGGGTCTCTGTGTGACCGAAGTCGTTGCCGGAGTAGTCGTCCTTGACGGCCCAGTCGAAGGTGTAGGAGGGTTTCTGCAGAGAGGGAGCGTGGAGATTACTTTTGATGTTTAAAAAAGGATCAGAGAAAGTCTGCAAATCTGTAACTATCCAATACTTTGAAAATAATGTGGACGTCAAACTGAATGACATAAAAGTGCAAAGCAAATATTCCCGGCAGGCTGATGGGACGGAAGAAAAGAAAGGATAGTTAGTATACATGACAGATTTAACGAAAAATTAACAGAAGAAGCTAATGAAGGAGGTAGAAGGAACCCCAGACAAGGTTTTGGAATATATGCAGGTATTCCGGTTAATGGCGAAGGTAATGAGAGGTGAAGCGTCAGAATGTGAAGCCGGGAAAGGAGGCTGCAAGGGGGAGGAAGGGATGCAAATGTGAGATTGATATATTGGATGGAATAAACGGTTCTCACCTCAGTTTTTGTTTCGGAGCCATAGGTGTGTGGTGGGGGTGGGGCATAGGTGGGTGGGGGAGGTGGGGCATAGGTGGGTGGGGGTGGTGGGGTATAGGTGGGTGGGGGAGGTGGTGGGGCATAGGTGGGTGGGGGAGGTGGTGGGGCATAGGTGGGTGGGGGAGGTGGTGGGGCATAGGTGGGGGGGGGGTGGGGGGGCATAGGTGGGTGGTGGTGGTGGGGTATAGGTGGGTGGGGGAGGTGGTGGGGGAGGTGGTGGGGCATAGGTGGGTGGGGGTGGTGGGGCATAGGTGGGTGGTGGTGGGGGTGGTTGGTAGTGTCGATATCCGCCTGCTGGAGGAGCAGCGCCCCCGTCTGGGCCGGCAGAGGCAGCTGCCACCAAGGCGATGACAGCGACAACCTGACGGAGGGAAAACAGAACCATGAGCATCGTTGACGCCACAGCAGGACAGCGGGTAAGCGATCACTTCCCTTCAGTGGCCAACTGTACCTTGAGGAAAGACATGATGCAACTGCTGCCCGGCCTCAGAGGACTCAGCCTTAAGTACCCGTCACTGGCACGTGTTTCCCATGCAGGATGCGAACAGAGGAGGTGGGTGGGGGAGAGGGGGGGTGAAGGGCAACCGAAAGTGAAACATTCCCTGCTTAGTATAGGAGACGGGTAGTGGTTGGTCATTGAGTGTTCCTGGCAGCAAGAGGTCGTGTCTTGTGCTACTAACCTTAACACTCCAGTGTTTCCTGATACAGGCTCTTTGAAACGTATTGCCAAATTACGTACAAAGGACCCAGTATTCCCGGTTCAGGAGGTTTTACATAGACGAGCTATTACCGTGAAATACTGGAAATACTTTTTACCTCGAAACTCTAACTACCAGCAATGCCATCCATATACTGCGAAAATATGAATAATGTTTCTTACTAATGATAAAAAGAAGATAATTCATCTGTAGCACTCTAGTAAACGTGCCTCAGTGGTACAGTGATTAGCACGTCTGACTATGAATCTGCTGGCCTGAGCCAAGGCATCATGGCTTCAAATTATTATGTTTGTGACTTCCTCTCACGTGCTGTAAACTGCGTCGACGGAATCAAGATGTGAACGATGATTTGTGTAAATCTGTTTTACATATTACTTTACAGCCAAAGTGTTTTGTACATTTGTGTGAAAACAAACGTCAGTTTCCAGAGATCCAGTGACGTTATATAAGAATGTTAGTTGTGTCCTCAATGGTACACGTACAATACATCACAATGTTCCTGCTGATCAACTCAGCAACACTACCTGCTGAGACTGACGCAGGAACAACGATACAAACTATTTTGCTACAAACAACTTTTCTCACTCTAATTGGACAATGATTAAAGAAGATGAGGTCGTGTTAAGTTTATTAAGTAGTCATGATTGAGCTGGAGTATCACACTGGGGCTTCACTAGTAGGATGGGGTGTAGGAGGGTGCGGGGGCGTGACCGTAGGAAGGTGCAGGGGCGGCGTGGTAACTCTCCTCAGGGTACTTGGCCTCGCCCTCGTAGGTCACATCGGCCACGAAGCCTGAGTCGCCGTTAACGGTGTAGGTGACCTTCTGCAGGCGGCCGTCGGGCAGCAGCACGTAGTAGGATCCCTGGGTGTCGTAGCCGTCACGGGCCTCCTGGGCACCGAAGTCGTTGCCGGAGTACTCGTCCTTGACGGCGTAGTTGTAGTCGTACTTGGGCGGCGCCTGAGGGGGAAAGAAGGTTGTAGTGAGCGTGGCCGCGACACAACACTGACGGCGAGGGTTGGTGGCGACTCGCCTCGCCAAGGAGACAGCGGAGGATACTCACCTCATGGGCAGGAGCATGGTAGGAAGGAGCTGGTGCATGGTAGGAGGGTGCGGGAGCTCCATAGGAGGGTGGAGGTATGTCAGGGCGGGCGAGGGTGGCGGCCACGAGGGCAGACAACAAGACAACCTGAAGGAGGAAAAGGTTGACACACCTCAGGACAACACAACCACACCCACACACATGATTTTTCTCTTTCTCTCTCTCTCTCTCTTACTCTCTCTCTCTCTCTCTCTCTCTCTCTCTCTCTCTCTCTCTCTCTCTCTCTCTCTCTCTCTCTCTCTCTCTCTCTCTCTCTCTCTCTCTCTCGCTTTCTCCCTCTCTCTCTCTCCCTCTCTCACTCTCTCTCTCTCTCTCTCTCTCTTTCTTTCTTTCTTTCTCACACATACACACATACACACACACTCTCACATGGAATGCACTGAGCTTTGAAGGAACAACGCACAATGACAGGTCAGCTGTAAGGAAAGGTGGGACAGAACAGGTCACACATTTCTTCACTGTCCTGTCAAGCCTTGCAATTGATTTACTGAATACATTAATTATTAATTAATAAATCAACATCCAAGTGTTTGTAAAGCAATTTTCTTGTGTTGCTTTTCCTCCAGCAGCAGTTTTTCACAATTTTCCTTAATAAAACCAAAGAAAGAAGGGCCAGTCAAAGGTTGATGCTGCGTGAGTTACTGGTACAAAAAGTTGTTAGTGATTCAGCGGCGGCAGGTTGTGCACTACCTTGAGAGCCATGGTGACAGTGGATGATGAGATCTCGTGACTGAGGAGGGACGCGTCGCCTTATATACTGGGATGTGCCGCCGTCACGGTGACGTCAGGCGAGCCTTGGGGCGAGAGACGCCGCCCATTAATGAAGGCCGAAACCCGCGTCCCCGGCCTCCCCTTCACGCCCCGGGCAGAGGGAATGGGGCGGTGAAGAAGAGTGATTACATTCCTTTGTATGCAGTATGTGTCCCGTTTGTGAGGGCGTTAGCGGGAAACACTGTAATATTGTGCATGGTCCCCTTCCTCGTTCGTTGGAATAGTAATAGCAATAATTGCATTATAACCAGCAGTTTTAGTATTAACAGCTATCGTAGCAGGATTGAATGTAGCACTGGTAAGTTTAATTTAAATGCAAACAACCTGGAGGAAGAGGAAAACTTGGATAAATAACAATAACTATTCTTTGCTGCTGTTTTAATTGACAAACATAAATAAAGCAATAAATACTAGAAGTCTAAAGTTTTTGGAAATAAAAGGTTAGGCGTGGCCGTAGGCGGGTGTGGGTGGTGGGCCGTAGGACGGTGGCTGAGTGTAGACATGGGCTGGAGGCTTGCCATAGGCTTCGTGCTTAACCTCGCCCTCAAACTCCACTGTGGCCACGAAGCCACTGTCCTTGTTCACTGTGTAGGTGACCTTCTGGACGCGGCCGTCGGGCAGCAGCACGTAGAAGGAACCCTCGGTGTTGTAGCCGTCGCGGGTCTCTGTGTGACCGAAGTCGTTGCCGGAGTAGTCGTCCTTGACGGCCCAGTCGAAGGTGTAGGAGGGTTTCTGCAGAGAGGGAGCGTGGAGATTACTTTTGATGTTTAGAAAAGGAACAGAGAAAGTCTGCAAATCTGTAACTATCTAATACTTTGAAAATAATGTGGACGTCAAACTGAATGACATAAAAGTGCAAAGCAAATATTCCCGGCAGGCTGATGGGACGGAAGAAAAGAAAGGATAGTTAGTATACATGACAGATTTAACGAAAAATTAACAGAAGAAGCTAATGAAGGAGGTAGAAGGAACCCCAGACAAGGTTTTGGAATATATGCAGGTATTCCGGTTAATGGCGAAGGTAATGAGAGGTGAAGCGTCAGAATGTGAAGCCGGGAAAGGAGGCTGCAAGGGGGAGGAAGGGATGCAAATGTGAGATTGATATATTGGATGGAATAAACGGTTCTCACCTCAGTTGCTGGTTCGGAGCCGTACGTTGGTGGGTGAGGGTGGCTATAGGTGGGTGGTGGGGGTGGGGCATAGGTGGGTGGGGGTGGTGGGGCATAGGTGGGTGGGGGAGGTGGTGGGGCATAGGTGGGTGGTGGTGGTGGGGCATAGGTGGGTGGGGGAGGTGGTGGGGCATAGGTGGGTGGGGGAGGTGGTGGGGCATAGGTGGGTGGGGGTGGAGGGGCATAGGTGGGAGGTGGTGGGGGTGGTGGGTAGTGTCCATGTCCGCCTTCTGGATGAGCAGCGCCCCCGTCTGGGCCGGCAGAGGCAGCTGCCACGAGGGCGATGACAGCGACAACCTGACGGAGGAAAAACGGAACCATGAGCATCGTGGATGCCACAGCAGGACAGCGGGTAAGCGATCACTTCCCTTCAGTGGCCAACTGTACCTTGAGGAAAGACATGATGCACTCAGAGCGCAGGTCACACTGTTGCCCAAACCAAAAGTACTCGGCCTTAAGTACCCGTCGCGTTGACGTGACTCCCATACAGTACGTGGATAGGGGTACGAGCAGAGTGAAAGACTGCCTGCTTAGCATGGGAGTCGGGCAGCAATGAGTCGCCTAGGGAAGTGACTGTAAAGAGACAGGTGTACCCAGCAGTAGCCGTGAAGGGTACGTGTAGCACCGTGCGGAGGAATGTTTTTTATTTTAAAATGTCTTTTTTATAACCTTAATACGTTTACTAACTATATGAGTAAACTATTGTTCGCAGAAGTTGTTGGTTGTGTTGCCTTTGGACCGAGTGACATCCAGTGCATGCTTGTTACAGTTGTCTTTCTGCCTCACTTCTTGGCACAGGATCATCTGTACTGTAGAACACTAAAGGCGATATTACACTAGAAACGTTTCATTGGGCAGACTGCGTTCCCCTCAAATATGTGATTTGTGGAACAAATCATTGTTCAAGGAAATCATTTTTACTAATGCCGAAATTACTACGCACAGAATGTTTTGATATACATCATTTTTCTTCTATATCATTTAACCGTTGGCGCCAGTAGGCATGTGGAGGTACAGATGGACTTGCCTCGCCTGTTATTTGGCGTAGGTCTTCAGATTTTTTATAGTGACGCCTCAAATGTTTACGTTCTCTCTTGAATATGTTGAGAACGTGCGAGGCTAACTGCTACTACAGCCTCGGATGCATATAACATTGTGAGCAATTTGGGTAGTCTTTGGCCACTCGGCGGTGATATCAAAGAATGAAAAGTGGTCAGCGAATAACGGGAATTCGAACCCGGGACCCTTGGCTCGCATACCCGAGCGCTAGACCACTGTACCACCGCCTCCCCATGGACCGATGTTCTGTACATACGGATATAGAAGTGGTAAAGCTTTTAACTCCTAGGCCCCGAGAAGTGTAGAGAAGGGCACCCTGCCCTGGACGGAGTGTCAGGTCAGCCATTTAAAGGTTACATGTCATTTCATACTCAGGAGATTGGTATACAAGACATTTCATACCCAAGCTATTTCCGCATCAGACTCTTTAGTAATTAGTACTTTTCCGCCACAGACCATTTGTGACTCAAACCATTTCATAATGTTATTATTTTTTTTATCATTTATCATTCAAGAAAACTTACTCTAAATGTCTTATTATTGCATAATGAAGGTGTACAACTTGAATTTATATGAATGTTCACGTTTCTGTGAGGGAAATATTTATTTTTATTTTTAGGCCCCTCAAATGTCGACCAAAGTTTACTACAAAAACATTTATGCCATTTTACTGAAAACTATAAGTGCTAGAGGAAATATGCAGAGAGACAAATTTGTAAAATTTGACAAGTTATATTTGATGGTGCTATAAGCTTTCAAATTTCTTGCATAGCTTTGGAGAAAAAATGGAAAAAATTTAATGTTTTTTGAAATAGTTAATGTGACATTTTTCAATTGTTTACATTTTATTGTCATTATATTATAAATCAAAAGAACGTACGTTTTATGCTCTTTCTTTTTTATTCTATACATTTTTTACGTAAATCTTATATTTTTGAGTTATTTAATTAAATGTGTTTTTTAGAAAAAGTCCATTGGGTGTACTCACGAAAATTGTGACCATTTCAAATTTTTGAATCTCACAAAAATTGGTCTATAGAGGTTTTACTGCATGAGAAACACGAATCTTGACTCAATTTTATGATTACTATAATATTAATCCGTAAAGAGTATAGTCCCGGGCAAAAAGCTGCAGGACGCGGCTTGGGGGTAATTTGCTTGCTTCCTTGTCAAAGTTTCCTTGACACCTCCAACTCATCTAGCTCTCACCCACTTTATACTTATTCTCAAGTTTCCCTCCACCATATGATGGCGAAACACACCTCCATTGTCCCTTTTCAAAACGTTGACATCCAGCATTACATTTATGGACACAAGTATCCATCATCGCTCTACCTATAACCCTTCCACTCTCTTATTTCAACCATATATACATATAAATATCTAGTTATCGTAGCAGATTTAAAAGAGCAATACCTCTAAGTTTAGGGAAGCAACCTGAGGAGAAGGACTTTGATAAAGAATAATAGACATTCTGAATTGCTGTTGTTTTAATTGACAAAACTACTAAAAGTCTTTGGAAAGGATAGGGTATGAAGCAGGTTTAAGGTTGAGGTGACGTGACTTCGGCCGTGGAGTTGGAGGCACAGGTTAGGCGTGGCCGTAGGCGGGTGTGGGTGGTGGGCCGTAGGACGGTGGCTGAGTGTAGACATGGGCTGGAGGCTTGCCATAGGCTTCGTGCTTAACCTCGCCCTCAAACTCCACTGTGGCCACGAAGCCACTGTCCTTGTTCACTGTGTAGGTGACCTTCTGGACGCGGCCGTCGGGCAGCAGCACGTAGAAGGAGCCCTCGGTGTTGTAGCCGTCGCGGGTCTCTGTGTGACCGAAGTCGTTGCCGGAGTAGTCGTCCTTGACGGCCCAGTCGAAGGTGTAGGAGGGTTTCTAGAAGCAGAGAGGGAGCGTGGAGATTACTTTTGATGTTTAGAAAAGGAACAGAGAAAGTCTGCAAATCTGTAACTATCCAATACTTTGAAAATAATGTGGACGTCAAACTGAATGACATAAAAGTGCAAAGCAAATATTCCCGGCAGGTTGATGGGACGGAAGAAAAAAAAGGATAGTTAGTATACATGACAGATTTAACGAAAAATTAACAGAAGAAGCGGATGAAGGAGGTAGAAGGAACCCCAGACAAGGTTTTGGAATATATGCAGGTATTCCGGTTAATGGCGAAGGTAATGAGAGGTGAAGCGTCAGAATGTGAAGCCGGGAAAGGAGGCTGCAAGGGGGAGGAAGGGATGCAAATGTGAGATTGATATATTGGATGGAATAAATGGTTCTCACCTCAGTTTCTGGTTCGGAGCCGTACGTTGGTGGGTGAGGGTGGCTATAGGTGGGTGGTGGGGGTGGGGCATAGGTGGGTGGTGGTGGTGGGGCATAGGTGGGTGGGGGAGGTGGTGGGGCATAGGTGGGTGGGGGTGGTGGGGCATAGGTGGGTGGTGGTGGTGGGGCATAGGTGGGTGGGGGAGGTGGTGGGGCATAGGTGGGTGGGGGAGGTGGTGGGGCATAGGTGGGTGGGGGTGGAGGGGCATAGGTGGGTGGTGGTGGGGGTGGTGGGTAGTGTCCATATCTGCCTGCTGGATGAGCAGCGCCCCCGTCTGGGCCGGCAGAGGCAGCTGCCACGAGGGCGATCACAGCGACAACCTGACGGAGGAAAAACAGAACCATGAGCATCGTGGATGCCACAGCAGGACAGCGGGTAAGCGATCACTTCCCTTCAGTGGCCAACTGTACCTTGAGGAAAGACATGATGCACTCAGAGCGCAGGTCTCACTGCTGCCCTGCCTCAGAGTACTCGGCCTTAAATACACTATGGTGTGACGTGTCTCCAATACAGGACGTGGACAGGGGCGTGGGTAGAGAGTGAAAGTGTCCTTACTTAGCATGGGAGTCGGGCAGCAATGAGCTGTCTTGAAGGTCACGTGTACCACCGGGCAGAGGAATGTTTTCATTTGAACATTTCTTTGTGACCTTAAAACGTTGACTAATTCAACGATTAAATCAGTGCATGCGTTTAACTGTTGTCTCAACACACACACACACACACACACACACACACACACACACACACACACACACACACACACACACACACACACACACACACACACACACACTAACACACACACACAAGCACACAAACACATACACAAACATACACATATAATCTCCATAAAATCTCCCTTAAATATACATACAAATATATAAGTAAGCTATTAAAAACAAAACAAAACAAAACAATAACAACAACAAAAACAATCCATGTACAAACAAAAATATAAATCAAAACAGAACTGCAAGAAACCAAAGAATAATATTAGAAGAAAAACAAAATTGCAGCATAACAGAAACAGTATCAGCAGATCCAACGCGGGAGACTAGCATTTGTTTTCTTTTATTCTTGTTCTCGCCCAAGTCTCCATGATTAGACTTTGGAAGGCCATTGGATGCTACGCTGTGACTCTATGATGATATAGAAATGCGTTGAGCTTCGTCCCCTGAATAAGAGCAGCGGCACTGGCCCTGCTGTATGGCGAAATGAGAGGGAAAGGGAGTGAGGGAAGGGGGGTGAAACACTATTGGTCAGACAGAAGAAGCTGAGGGAAGGAGGAAAGGAAGAGAAGTGTGGGGAGAGGAAAGAAAAGAAGTGAAAGGGAAAGGAGAAGAGGGATGGAGAGGAAAGCGAAAGAAAGAGGTTAGCAATGAGAATGGAGAGTGTAAGAGAGAGAGAGAGAGAGAGAGAGAGAGAGAGAGAGAGAGAGAGAGAGAGAGAGAGAGAGAGAGAGAGAGAGAGAGAGAGAGAGAGAGAGAGAGAGAGATAAGAGATAAAATCAAATGCACAGGGAGCTTGAGGGAGAGAGAGCATAGGATGGTAAAGAAGGATATGAGGTTGGATAAGGGGGAGGAAAGGGAGGAAACGGGTGAGTTGAAAAGGAGGAAAGGGAGAGATGGTAAAGGGGGAGTAGGGTGACCGTGGGCGAATAGGCGTGGTTAGGATCTGGTCACCCTAATCATAAGGGTGAAGCAAGCAATAAAACGTGGCTTTAGAATGTTTGATGTGGAACAGGAGAGAGAGAGAGAGAGAGAGAGAGAGAGAGAGAGAGAGAGAGAGAGAGAGAGAGAGAGAGAGAGAGAGAGAGAGAGAGAGAGAGAGAGAGAGAGAGAGAGAGAGTTACCCAATGATTTCAATAGATTTTAAACGTCAAGTGAATTTCATGACCCTATTGTTGTGTTTGTCAAGTGAATGAACGTTTTATTGGAAGTCGCCTGTCATTTTGCTTTTCAGGTCTTTTTTTCTTGTTAATGCTGAGGTCAGATGAGGATGCTTGGTCACGCCGGGAAACGTGTTATATTCCACGATGAATCTTAGTGTAGGTGAAACTTGTCAGTTGTCAACGTTTCTGTCGTGAGGTGCTCTATTTTATTTTATTTTATTTTATTTATTTATTTATTTATTTGCATATTCTCCTTCTCCTCCTTCTCCTTCTCCTCCTCCTCCTTCTCCTTCTCCTTCTCCTCCTCCTCCTCCTCCTCTTCCTCCTCCTCCTCAAGGCACCGCAAGGCTGAGGGGCGTCGCCGTGTGGCCGTCTTGTACGTCTCCCCCTCAACCGCCACGTGGCGCCACTCTCCCCTTGACACACAAACAAGTCCGGTGGTCAGGTCAGCCCGGCAACACTCCTGAAACACACGTCGTGATTGACTGGGGGTGAGGTGAGTGACGCTGCCCGAGCCGCCTCACCCGTGCCCCGTCATAAACAGACCCATTTCAGTGACCCTTTTAGAAGTAACGCTATTTCAATTTTTTCACCAGTAGTTTCAAGTTAAAAAGTGTTCTAGACACGCCTGACAAGTATTTTTCCGCTAAGGTGTGGCCGCAGGCAGACTGAGGCAAGCACGTGACACTTCCCAGTCCTGAAGCTCTGCAAGTACCGATTTCCTCGCGATGGTTGTGTGTGTGTGTGTGTGTGTGTGTGTGTGTGTGTGTGTGTGTGTGTGTGTGTGTGTGTGTGTGTGTGTGTGTGTGTGTGTGTTGAAAGTGTGACTTATAACTTACTTTCCAGCTTCATTTCACTGCCTAATTTAGGTCGCCTGGCTCATGTCTGCTTTGCCAAGGGGCGTACTGTCTGAAGGCTGCCTCAAAGACAAGGTGGTGTGTGTGTGTGTGTGTGTGTGTGTGTGTGTGTGTGTGTGTGTGTGTGTGTGTGTGTGTGTGTGTGTGTGTGTCATTAGTGTGTTCGCGGTAGATGTCGGCCTATATTTCCCATTTTCACTTTGAGCCTTTCACTGCCTCGCCTCCATCCCCATGGTTGATGCGGGACTGGTGCTCACAATTTCCACCTTTGATCCTCGGCTGGTGAGTGGTGATGTGCGCCGGGGGTGGCCTTCCCTGGGGGCCGGAGTGATGAGTGGGCGGGTGATGAGTGGCGAGCAAGGACTGAAATTAGGGGTAAACGCGACTCTGGAAGTCATGGAAAGCTTCCTGACCGCTCATATATCTTATCCTCTTGATGCTAACACAGCACCGTCGCGTGCATGCCGTCCGCTCAAGTGTGGGACGTCCTCGTGGCCACGAGGCTGTCACCATCGTCGGCTATCATTGGCTATTACAAACATTTCTGAGTGTGACCCACCGCATTGCAGGTGGTGGGCGTGTAGGCGGAGTCATATAACGCGGGCTGCATAACCTGAGTTCTTATCTCCGTTGCCTTGGCTTGTGGCACATGATTTGGTCTCTCTGCCGTGACTCAAGGTCATTGGTTGCCACAATTCCTTCCTGTAGGCGACACCTCAGGTGTTCCTCCTGACCCGACAGATGATTTAGCAGTGGGCCGGAGGATGACTCTCAACAAGGCCTAAAGAAAGAATGTGTCCGTAACATGAATCCCTCCATACAGATGTGACCCTGACAACCGGTATCTTCACCGTGAGGGACATGCTGAAGACCACCGCTCATCCTTCTGTCCTTCCTGAAAGCATATTAGGAGAGGTAGAACCAGTAAGAGGAAGATTCAAAATATCAATACATGTCAATACTTATGAATTTATTTAGAGAACAGATACAAGGAGACTTTTCGTTCTGTAATTAAAGCATCAAATATCAAAGAATTACTAACAACAACGGATCATGAGGTCCTTGCAAGGCTGTTTTGATTTCATTACTCTAAACTACGTTACTTGTATGAGAAAAAGGATGATATGTTAGAAGGCTCCTCCCCACCCACCCATTCCTCCAACTAAAACGACCAGGAAAAGAAACAATAACAATGCAATATTGAAAAAACCAGCAGGGAATTTATAAAGAAAGTGAGAAATAAAAAAAAACCTTCTCTGCCTCCCACACCATTACTCACCAACACACATGAATCAGTGTGTGTGTGTGTGTGTGTGTGTGTGTGTGTGTGTGTGTGTGTGTGTGTGTGTGAGAGAGAGAGAGAGAGAGAGAGAGAGAGAGAGAGAGAGAGAGAGAGAGAGAGAGAGAGAGAGAGAGAGAGAGAGAGAGAGAGAGAGAGAGAAATTCCTTTGACCTGCAACTCTCTCTCTCTCTCTCTCTCTCTCTCTCTCTCTCTCTCTCTCTCTCTCTCTCTCTCTCTCTCTCTCTCTCTCTCTCTCTCTCCTGTGCTCTACTTCTCTACATTTTGTCATTCCAACCAGCCAAGGTCCCTCCCCCCTTCACCCCCCCCCATTCATAACCCCCCTCCTCCCCTACCCCTCAACCAACCACACCAATTGAAAGGGTCAGTCAGTCTGTCTGTTCTAAACATTTCTATCTCCCTACTATCACTTTCACATACACACACACACACACACACACACACACACACACACACACACACACACACACACACACACACACACACACAATGACCTAACTTTCAATATAAAAATCTGTACAGCTTTATCCAGTATCTCACATTTTCCTTATGCTTTTGTTTCTTCTTAACACTGTTGGTAGTTCTGAACATTGATAACTAGTCCTGAGATGTTGATTCTCCCTTGATAAGAAAGAGGCGCTCTAAGAGTCAGTAAGTGTGTGTATCGTTAACCTAGAATCAATATGTATATGTGATGGAAGCATTGTGTGATCTGTATCAAGAATAACAGAGAGAGAGAGAGAGAGAGAGAGAGAGAGAGAGAGAGAGAGAGAGAGAGAGAGAGAGAGAGAGAGAGAGAGAGAGAGAGAGAGAGAGAGAGAGAAAAAAAAAGCTGACCACACACACATACGCAGCATAAGACAAAAACTAGTAAATAGAAATTGTCTATGGAAGAAGATACTGACCTTGCTTCAAGCCCCGGCCACGCTCCCCCTCCCCCCCTCGCCCCTCTCCCCCCCTCTTCTGTCTGACGGGAGGAGGAAATTATGTGGAGAGGGACGAAGAAGAGTAAGGTAAAAATGTGGAACGATGGGTAGGAAGTGTTGAGTGTGTGTGTGTGTGTGTGTGTGTGTGTGTGTGTGTGTGTGTGTGTGTGTGTGTGTGTGTATATGTGTGTGTGCGTGTGTTCCGTTATCCTGACATACAACCCTTCATCCCGTTATGCATGTACGCCGTCACCCCAGCACACTACACTCCAGTGCGGTGTTTCTTTAATTCTTCACCTACCCAGCCAGCCTGCTCGTTAGATTCATTACCAGCCAGCCTACCTCACACCCAACCCCGCCTGACGCCCCGTAACACTGCCCATTGTTAACCACGGCGTCAGGCGCAGCTCGTCAGTCTGTCAACCTTCCCGCCTCAGGCATGAACTAGTTTATACAATCTCTTGCGTTTGGCAGGGCGGGGCTGGCGCCTTCACATGAGCCTTTCTAACAGTGTATTACAGAACTAGGTCACCAATTGAAGGTCTCGACGCGTGTGCTGCAGGGAGGAGGAGGAGGAGGAGGATTACACAGGCTTACACAGGAAAAACAGACACCTGGAGACCTGGAGACCTGTTAGTATATTAATGAGGGCATCAGGTGAACTACGTATTACTGCTAAAATACTACGTGTGGGAGAATAGAATAGAATAGAGCAAGACTCCTCCCCACCCACCATTCTTTCCGGCAACGTGCCAGCAGGAAACATTTAGAAGGGAACACCATGTAGTACATACCCTGAAGAAAACAAGATCATTTAAATTTCAAAGTAAATAATGAAATTAGAGGAAAATACCTTATTAGACTACCACGAATGCTAATGCTTCTTGAGGGTCGATAACTTTAGTAATAATAATAAGCATGTGCCGTCGCTATGTTTCTTATCTAAAAAAATAAGGAAAACAGGTTATTTATATGTAATTATATAGAATTGTATGGAAACGTCCCACACAGAGCCTCGGATACATACAAGATGGGGTGGTGTCCTCACTCAGGCTAAGTGTTATCTACCTTCCCTTCTATGATTTGTAAAGAGGATTACAGAAAAGAGATGGATCAAGAGGAGGTGACGTTACTAAAGTTTTGTTTTGAAGCAGAGCCGTGTTACAACCCACTCCTCCTTCACCACCCAACCTACCCACACACCGGCCTCCACCACCCTCCACCACCCTCCACCAGCCCACACATCCTCACCCCCCCACACACAAAGCACCTGTTAGATTAATTAAAGTACAATAGCCAGCCTAGTACATCACAGGTATAGGTAAAATGACCTTCCCACCCCACCACGGCCAGGTAACAATTCTCACTCATCACTCCCTAAGGCTGAACAACATTCCACCCCCCCCACCCCCACCACCACCACCACCACCACCACCACCACCACCACCACCACCACCACCACCACCACCACCACCACAGCCCCCAACATCCCGCTCCTTCTGGCTGCCACGAGGTCTGGTAGGTCCGTAAATGAAAGTGAATGACACGCCTGCTCTCCGTCATTTTCCTTCAGGTAAACACGTGGATTAAGCTCAGGTTATAGTGACTTTATTCATTATACTGTACTGTGTGTGTGTGTGTGTGTGTGTGTGTGTGTGTGTGTGTGTGTGTGTGTGTGTGTGTGCGTGTATGTGTGTGTGTGCACCGTTACAGTTAACCGGTCAGCGGGCCGCGCATGTTCGATCAGGCAGCAGCTGTACAGGTTTTCCTTAGACTGGCAACACGACCTGTCTACAGATTACACAAGAGTATCGCGTTATATGGAAGGCCTCAAGGTTGATCGAGTCAGGCGAGTGTTTAGAGTGTCAATGAGTGAGATGTCAGAAAAAGGTAGCGAAGAAAAGTAGAAATAGTAGTAGTAGCGACCAGAGTTGGGGCTGATGACCTCCAATTCGTGGAGCCCTTTGAAATAAACGCAGGGTGGAGGTATCTTTTAATATGTAGTAATAGTAGTTTTGTTTTTAAAAAAAGTAGTAGTAGTAGTAGTAGTAGTAGTAGTGGTAGTGGTAGTAGTAGTGGTAGTAGTAGTAATAGTCAGATGGGAAGAAATAGAAATAATGATAATGATGGTAATATTAGTGATTGTAATAATAGTAGTAATAATGTTAATAATAATGATAATAATAATAGTTATAATAATAATAATAACTAAAACAATAATACAGTAAATCTCTTTTCTATTTCCTTCCATTTTATTTTCTGTTAAACTTACCTTCTTTCTCTCTCTTTCTTTTTTTTTGCTTCATATCTTATTGTTATCTCCATACTGGTGTAGACAGGTGTGTGGCAATAGTTTAGTATCAATGTTGCAGCTGGTGGTCACAGTTGGTGTGTGGCCTGGATGTCTCTGCTACTTTGGTTTTTTTCCATATCATAAACCATTTATTCCAGGAAGCTTTTATGGAGACACAGATGAACTTGCCTCTTCCCTGTTATTTGGCGTAGGGTCAAAGGAACTTTTTTTTTTAACACATATTACTTGTTTGGTGTTGGCAATGGCGATAACTTGGTGTTGACGCAGCTGCAGTATTAGCAAAAGTATCAGAGGTGTAGACTAGAGTTAATAAGGAAAATCTACCAATAATTTCCTTCCCAAACATGTATTGATCGTGACGTGTTTCGTGGTCAAGTAAACGATAAGGTCTCATCAACGTATTGGGCTTTCGCTTCTTCTCAAGTGGTGAGTAAGTGGTGTGGGGAAGAAAGTAGTACACACCAAACCTGTCTGGGGCTGACCTTCACACCCAGTCCAGTCTCCCACTCAGGTGTGCGTAAGGATGAAGGGAACAGCGCTGGGTTTAGTACATCAATATTTTTTTATTTATTTTATTTTATTTGGTTCTGTACTCAATGTCGAGATTCAAGGATAAATTGTTTGGCAGGGAGTGATATTTTTCTGCTGTTTTTTTTTCTTCTGCTTCTGCTTGTGGTACTATTATTATTGTTATTGTTATTGTTATTGTTATTGTTAATATTTGTTATCATTATTCTATTATTGTTATTACTATTATTATTGTTAATATTATTGTTATTATTTGTAATAATAATAATAGTAGTAGTAGTAGTAGTAGTAGTAGTAGTAGTAGTAGTAGTAGTAGTAGTAGTAGTAGTAGTAGTTGTTGTAAATAACTCGATGAAGTCCAAACATTTACAAGGCTCACACAATTATCTGACAACATCAATTAATAACAGAAGTAAGGTAAACGGGTGGGAACAAGTTTGTCTGCATTCTCTCTCTCTCTCTCTCTCTCTCTCTCTCTCTCTCTCTCTCTCTCTCTCTCTCTTTCTCTCGTTAGACAGGTAGTA
>JAPQNM010000015.1:4693138-4700638 GCA_029783475.1 Metacarcinus magister
TCGAGGCAGGCGTGTGATGTGGAATTCTATGGGTTTATTAATGAATTGTCTTCTAGATATGTCGATAAACCTAGGACTATGGGGTTACGGTGTGTATTTGTAGGTAATATTGCTATTTTTTCAATGTTTACCCTGCGAACCCTTCTTCAAACAACATTCATAGAAAACTATATATATTTTTTGGTATAACACATGTATTTACTTAGATATACATGCCTGTAGGTGATTTTTGTTGTATTTATTCATTGAAAGTAGACATATAACAAACTTGCCTATAGAACATAACAGTTACAGTACAATCAATACACGTACAGCTGCCTAACGTGCAAGGGAATCATCAATTACACCGTATATTCATTCACACGTATAATTGTACCTAAACGAACCGTGTAACAAGGTGTGGATGGCGGCGCAGGAGGAGCCGTGTCAGGAAGGCTGCTCGTAAGTCACCTCCGCCACGAAGCCTGAATCACCGCTTACATAGTACTTCACCACCTGCACGCGGCCGTCAGGAAGCAGGACGCGGTAGGAGCCTCGCGTGTCCTCCCCAACACGAGATTCCTGCTGACCGTACTCGTTGCCTGAAGTACTATCACTCACACCGAACTGGAACTCATAGTTGGGCTGATCCTGTTGGGAAGAGGAAGGAGAGTGTGTGTATAGGGGTGAGGGAGGATGTGCAGCGTTCAATTGTTAAGAGGACATAGGGAGACGCATTGGGAGGAGTGTGTGGGAGAGACTGTGGGAGATGGTGAGGTAGAGGGTGAGGGAGGGGGCAGGGGACGACGGGGAATAAAGAAACCTTGCAAACCTAAGGAGATAATCACCTACACAACACATAATACTAATCACATCTACATTTGTCTTTATTTCTTATACATTTTATATTTCCTTCCCGCCACTAAGTCCTGTATCCCTTGTCTCACAGCAGCACGTGTCTTGGACTTACCTTGGTGTCGATAGAGGGAGTTAGCAGCGCGGCCGTGACCACTGTTACCAGAACGGCGAGGCAGTACACCTGTCAAATTTTGAATGATGAGGTTAGTACGTGAACTGGTCTGTGTGTGTGTGTGTGTGTGTGTGTGTGTGTGTGTGTGTGTGTGTGTGTGTGTGTGTGTGTTATCATTAGTAAGGAATCAGCAGTAGATAGTAAGCAGGCGAAAAGTAGTGTATTAGCGTGACTATAATAGCTTACACACACACACACACACACACACACACACACACACACACACACACACACACACACACACACACACACACACACACACACACATATTCTTACCCTAATAATAAGAGCCATGTCTACACGTGTCACTCACTCAATACTAAGTCAATGGGAAGTACTCGACAGGCTCTTCATATACCTGTCCCCGCCCCGCCCCGCCCCTCGCCACCACACGCATCTCCCCCGTTAGCTAAGACGCCTTGCTCCACCGCCCTTTACTTAACCCACGAGCCTCCGGTAGCCTCCGTGGGGGAAGAGGATGCTGGTTATTGCCTTGTCTGCGTGGTCAAGGTGGTGGTTCCTCATGCATGGTAGAGTGTTGCATTGCTTTATCCATGGTTACCCGCAGCTCAGTAACACAAATGAGGCAATGAGATGAGAGGAGGCGAGTGAGTGAAGCAATGGAATGTACTATGTAATCACTTTGGGCTGCAGGATCACGTGCTGGACTTGTAATCGTCACCCATTACCCTCCTCGAAAGAGCTCAGAGCACATTGAGACAGATATATGGGACAGTAACCACTCCCTGGCAGTGAATCCGCCGCTGCCACCGAGAGAGAGAGAGAGAGAGAGAGAGAGAGAGAGAGAGAGAGAGAGAGAGAGAGAGAGCGAGAGCGAGAGAGAGAGAGAGAGAGAGAGAGAATCAGTTTTACAAAATGCATCAGTCATCCCTGAAATCCTCGCCACAACGCCCATCAACAACATTCAGTTCCACCTCCCTCCTCGCACCTTTTCCTTCCTGTTCCACTTAGCCAACACTTTCCCTTCATTGGTTTGGATCGCCTCGCCCTTGCTGATCACTCCTCCTCATCCCCTTCCGTCCCCATCCGTCCCCTGCAGCACCTTCCTTCCCAGCGCCTACCTGTCGGCAGCCAACGCCTCCCGACCTGCCAACAGAAATACATAAGCGGAGAGCCTCAGTCATGTCCTTACACGCCCCCCGCCCTCCCCGCCACCTCCACACCCTCACGCCCCCGTCATGCACCATCACACCGTGGGGAACCTTCACCATTCATTCACTGCTCCACACTACTAAGCCATCTAAGCCACACTTGTATACATCCTCTCACCTTTGTGTTAAGTAAATAATCACCTGTTAATAAAGATGATTTTGAAATAATCATGAATCATTCCGGCGCGTTAAATAATAAAAATAAGCTCTCATTTCTCAGCGGCCTGTTGGTCTAGGGGTATGATTCCTGCTTTGGGTGCAGGAGGTCCCGGGTTCAAATCCCGGACAGGCCCGTAAGTCTTTTATTTTGACGAAGTTTAATAAAAGCAAATTTATGGAAGAGCATCCCACAGTCAATGTTCCTGTTCCCCTTGGCACTCCTCAGGCCCCCGAGTCCTACCCAAGGTGGGCTGTGTGCTGTGTGCTGTGTGGTGTGCCGTCCCTTGCTCTCAGCTGTCCATGCCCTCCGCTCACCTGCTAACAATCTGGCATCACACATTTGCATTCCCTTGGCGTGGGTGTCGTTCGTTGTCTTATTCATTTTTTTCTTGTGTGTGTATTTGTAGAGGGAGGAAGTGTAGGGATAAGAGTGTAGCGTGTGTTTATATCAAGTGGTGTGTGCTGTGACATCTTTGCATATGCTCCCCCCCCCTCCCCACCCGACACCTCCATACCTGCACACCTACACACACCTGTCATGCACCGCCACACCGCTGGGAACCTTCACACCTCACTGCTCCACACTACCAAGCCATCCGACCCACACTCACATTTGTATTACTACTTCAGGATAACTTAAGACAATCATAGTCAATATGGCGCGACAAATATAACAGATTACCGTTCATTTCTCAGCGGCCTGTTGGTCTAGGGGTATGATTCCTGCTTTGGGTGCAGGAGGTCCCGGGTTCAAATCCCGGACAGGCCCGTGAATCTTTTATGTTGACGAAGTTTAATGAAAAACAAACTTATGGAAGAGCAGTGTGCCTCCAGGGTTGACGCGCTACTGAAGTCCTTGTCATTAATAGAATTGAAGGAGAAATACGCTATAAAGCAGTAGATTCTCATTGAGAGACTCATCTGAAGCAGCTGAATAGATGGAAGAGGCTTTACTTACATTTTAATAAAAGTTTTGACTAATATACTGACGCGGATTGAAGTGTATGCATGACAGGGAGGGTCGTGGCAGGGGCAGCAGTGGTAGGGAGGGAACAGAGGCAGCACAGATGGTGTTCAAATCTGCAGTGGTAAGGAAGGGAATACAGACAAGCGGTGTCCCCCAGGGTAAATTTTTCTGCTCCCTGTTCATTGTATGCATTAATGGCACGTGTGAATGAGTGATGCCTTGTGTAGGTCAACTGGCCTTTTGCAGCCTCCTTATTTTCTTATGTTCTTACGTTATTGATGTGTATGTATGGATGTCAATGATGAAAAGAGAAATTCTTGATGTGACAACGGGAAAAAAAACGAAAAATTCAATATGGCAGCAAAGTAAGAATATGCATGTGTGTAAAGGGAAGGTGTGTGTGTGTGTGTGTGTGTGTGTGTGTGTGTGTGTGTCTGTGTCTGTGTCTGTGTCTGTGTCTGTGTGTGTGTGTGTGTGTGTGTGTGTGTGTGTCTGTGTGTGTGTGTGTGTGTGTGTGTGTGTGTGTGTGTGTGTGTGTGTGTGTGTGTGTGTGTGTGTGCCTCGTAAGCTGCTGCCTGCCACGTGTGCACCAACAAGTCTTCAAGAGTCACCCTTTATCTGGCGGGACTCTCACTGCAAAACAGAAAATCGAAGAAACAAGGGATACCAAAACAGTAGTATTTGAGGGTAGGCTTTATTAATCTTGTACGTTTACCTACCTACCCATCTACCTACCTACCGCCTCCACGTAGGGTCAGCTTCACTAAACATTGATGAATACAAAAAAGGAAGAAAATTGAACTGAGGTAGATATGGTGTCACGCTGATGCAGACGACACAAATATGATGATTGGAAATTCACAAGTAATAATAAAAATGATAATAACAAGGAGAATAATAATAATGATAATAATAATAATAATAATAATAATAATAATAATAATAATAATAATAATAAATTGAGTAACGAAAACCATGAACATCAAAATAAGGAAACAATTAAAAAACATCAACTCAGTGAATTGCCAAGACACGAGTATGTTAGAGTACGTGACATATATTATTATTATTATTATTATTATTATTATTATTATTATTATTATTATTATTGTATTGACCACAACAGAATACATTATTATCAATAGACGTAGAGCCGCATATCAAGGCTGTGTATTAGTGTATAATGATTTCCTGCCACACATACACGCCTCTCACATGACTGGTAGTGTACGGTAAGGGTTAGAATGTATAGTATAGCACAGGAAAGTCACATGTATTGACTGACAGCTGTGTAAGTCGAGGGTAAGACAGTCACATCCCACACACGTGATAATGATATAATGTACTACCTTTTTAAGAGCGGCGTGCAGAGTAATGCACGCACGCACGCACGCACGCACGCAATCACGCACGCACAACAACCTGCCGGAGCTGCCTGAGTCGTACTGAGAGTAGGAAGAAGAAGAAGAAGAAGAAGTGAAAGAAGGTGGAGGAGGAGGAGGAGGAGGAAGAAAACATTAACTCTAGTTGCTATAATAAAAATAACCACACTGCAAATTAATGAAAATCGTGTCTGACAAATACCAATAAAGCACATAAGAAAATATAAGTTACTATCTTATCGTTCAAGTCCGTTCAGATCAACTTGGCGAATAAGCCACGCCCACTCCACGCGAAGACCACCAATCACATAGCATTAAAAAGTTGCCAAGTGTCGCTCTACAATTGAAAGATTCTTGGGGGGAAAAAAATAAGGCTGCCTAGTTTCTGAAATGTCTTGGTGTCTCTACGAAAGGAATCAAAGTTGTATCAGGGAGAAAAAACAGATGGAGACAAATTATTCCAGACTCTACAGGCAACAAGTGAAGGAGGAGTTAATAATTTTGTAGATGGAAGCTGAAATTGATAGGATGAGCTGGGTAGAGTTTTCTGCAGCAGGATCATGGCGTGGGAAAGCAAGCAGATAGCAACTTTAGAAGAGGAATAACACTTAAGATAGACTACGATGTATACAGTGTTGTGAATGGAATGTTTGATGGGGATGAATAGCCTGACTCCACCCATTGCTTCAGGTGACCAATGACGTGCCTCAGGAAGGTTTAAGGGGAGGTGGCTTGTCCGTCAAGTTAGCCTGAACACGTAATGTATGACGACCTGGAGCTTGTACGACCTAACGCTAACGAAGACTAACAATGCATCGCTTTACATTAAGGAGGAATAAAGTAAATGTAGCAAGTCACACACACACACACACACACACACACACACACACACACACACACACACACACACACACACACACACACACACACACACACACATACACACTACAGCCACCAGACCCCTGAGCTATTATATATATACAAGGACAAAGAAGAAGAAGAAGAAGAAGAAAAAGAAGAAGAAAAAGAAAAAGAAAAAGAAAAAGAAAAGAAGAAGAAGAAGAAGAAGAAGAAGAAGAAGAATCACATTACATATATACACATACGGAAAGTCTTGTATATTCTATCGTACATTAACGTTCTGCTCTTCACTATATACTCGTAAGTAGATTTATTTTATTGTTATCTTAAATAGTTAAAAAAAAAGTAATGGATATGGAGAGTTTCACCTTTGTGTGTGTGTGTGTGTGTGTGTGTGTGTGTGTGTGTGTGTGTGTGTGTGTGTGTGTGTGTGTGTGTGTGTGTGTGTGTGTGCTACAGTCACACACGGAGTGGCTATAGTTGGGTGCTTGGTTCACTCTGGGCCACACTGAGTCACTCTGGGCCACGCTGGATCACTCTGGGCCACACTGGATCACTCTGGGCCACACTGAGTCACTCTGGGCCACACTGAGTCACTCTGGGCCACACTGAGTCACTCTGGGCCACACTGGATCACTCTGGGCCACACTGAGTCACTCTGGGCCACACTGAGTCACTCTGGGCCACGCTGGATCACTCTGGGCCACACTGGATCACTCTGGGCCACACTGAGTCACTCTGGGCCACACTGAGTCACTCTGGGCCACACTGGATCACTCTGGGCCACACTGAGTCACTCTGGGCCACACTGGATCACTCTGGGCCACACTGAGTCACTCTGGGCCACACTGGATCACTCTGGGCCACACTGGATCACTCTGGGCCACACTGGATCACTCGGCTAACACTTGGTCGCATTGATAACACTCTCAGTCACACCAGATCCTTCTAAGTCACTCTGGATCACGCTAAGACAAACAAAAACCAGTATGTGTCCAATTCAAACACACTCCCCGTCACTCTTAAATATTGTACGTCACGTTTTATTACTGCGTCACTGCATGTCTCGAGTCACTGGTCTACTGGTTCACTGGTTCACTGGTTCACTGATCTACTGGTTCACTGTGTCAGGATGAGGAGCAGCTCGTCGTTGCCCATAGAGTTGAGTGTGTGGATGTCGATGCCCAGTGCTGTGGCGACGCTGGCCATGTCTAACCCAAAGCTTTTGAGCAGCTCCGTGAAGTTCATCTCCTCGCCTGTGTGAAAGAGAGAGAGTAGTAGTAGTAGTAGTAGTAGTAGTAGTAGTAGTAGTAGTAGTAGTAGTAGTAGTAGTAGTAGTAGTAGTAGTAGTAGTAGTAGTAGTAGTAATAGTAGTAACACCATTAACAACAGAACAAGTAGGAGTAATAACCATGCTTACCAGTGAAAGGGTTGAGCAGCTTTGGACACGCATAGTTACAATGAGGCCAAGCACATCTATCTGTGAGGTGCAGGATGCTGGCTGGGCACAGGTCTTCCGTCCACACTTCCATAGGTACTGGCTCCTCTCCGTCCTCCGCTCCCTCCACAGGCCCGCCAGAAAGAGAGGCTGAGGTGCCAGGGTTGAGGGTGAGGCTGTGAGGCTTGGCAGAGGTAGAGGAAGGCTGGGGGCTCTGTAGGGCCATTGAGCGAACGGGCCTTACACTGTCACGGAGTCCTGCACGCCCTGTGAAGATGTAGGGTAGTGTTTGAGAGAGAGAGAGAGAGAGAGAGAGAGAGAGAGAGAGAGAGAGAGAGAGAGAGAGAGAGAGAGAGAGAGAGAGAGAGAGAGAGAGAGAGAGAGAGAGTAAAATGGATGTATATTACACTTATTCACAAAGGTTCACTACATTAGAAAATGTGTTTATGTTTCACCTTAACTGTGTATTATATTCGTGTTTACCTTGTTGTCTCTCCTTTCGTTTCCTTCTT
>JAPQNM010000015.1:4705638-4710638 GCA_029783475.1 Metacarcinus magister
CCCTACCTCCACCAGCCTCCCCTTCCTTTCCCTTTCCTCCCCTCTCTCTCTCCTCCTTCACTTCCCTTTCTCTCGAGTCGCACTTTGTCACCTTTTTGTGTCCCTTTCTTTCTTTCTTTCTTTTTTTATTCTCCCCTTTCTCTTCTTCCTTTCCTCCCATCTTGCCCTTCCCTCTATGTTTTCCATATTCGCTTCCTTCTTTCATCATCAAAACTGACCTTCAAAAAGTGTGTGTGTGTGACTAGAAAAATAAAGAAGGGACGTGTTGACACACACACACACACACACACACACACACACAGTAGAGAGAGAGAGAGAGAGAGAGAGAGAGAGAGAGAGAGAGAGAGAGAGAGAGAGAGAGAGAGAGAGAGAGAGAGAGAGAGAGACCACCACCACCACCACCACCACCACCACACGCTACGCCGCCTTATCTCGCCTCCACTTTGCATCAGCGCGCGCCTCGTAGGACTTGATAGCGGGGCTGGCGGCGGCATCTCCTTCAAAGGGCGTAATGGCGTTCCCGCGTCACCCAACAATCAGAGGGAGAACGGCACTGCTCCCCCCCCTCCTCCTCCTCCTCCTCCTCCTCCTCCTCCTCCTCCTCCTCCTCCTCCTCCTCCTCCTCCTCCTGTCACACATCCTGCTAGGGTCGCACCACCTAATGATATTCACTGGACTATCCTCAATCTTCTTTTTCTTCTTTAAATCACCGTCCACTATCTTTTCTTCCACCTTCTCAATTTCTTATTCTCTCTCTCTCTCTCTCTCTCTCTCTCTCTCTCTCTCTCTCTCTCTCTCTCTCTCTCTCTCTCTCTCTCTCTCTCTCTCTCTCTCTCTCTCTCTCTCTCTCTCATCCTCTTCCTCTTCACTATGTTATTCTGCTCATTGCAAAGCAAGATAAAGGTAGAACAAGTTTTGTCTTGGCTGGAACGACGAAAAGGAGGAGGAGGTGGAGGAGAAGGAAGAGGAGATGGAGAAGGAGGAGGAGGAGGAGGAGGGAGAGGGGGGGGGCAGGGGGAGGAGAGAGGGGAAGCACGTCCATGTCCGCTTAACAGTGGTCCCCAGCCGACGAGGAATCCCGTGGACGATATCAAGAGGCGCCTGTTTACAACGATGAACATTTGATTACCGTGGCTTGTGAGGCGCCGCCGCCCGCGTCTCAGGGTGTGCGTGTGGCAAGGGCTTCGGCGGACTCTTGATGGCTTGGCGGTGACGCTTCTTGGTTCCTTTGCGTGTTTGTGTGTGGGAATGTGTGTTTCTTTGTGTGTGTGTACGTGTATGTGTGTGTGACTATCTGTCCGTCTGTCTGTTTGTTTGAGAGTGTATATGTGTATGTATAAATAGAGAAATGAAGAAGCGATGTGCAGAAAAAAGAACACACAGACACACACACGCACAGCCAGCATGGTAATAGCAATAAGTCCTGCATTATCAATAAAGCAGGCTGCGTGCCGCCAAGCAGGGCTGGCATGTGACAGGCATTCACTGATGGCTGAACACCACTCCTAAAAGAAGAAAAAAGAAGAAGAAAAAAAAACCAGGATGAGTGTGGGCGCCGCGGGCAGGTGTTTGTCCCGTGGTCGCTGCAACAACCCCTGTCACTCCCTGGCTGCCATCATAACAATAACATACATCACCGCCCATTACCAGGCACCCAGCACCCTTGAACACCGCTGCACCATCCCCACGCAGCGGTGCAGCGTGTTGGGCTGAAGCTGCATGGCGGGGCAGCTGCCGGACACAAGCCACACAGATGCCCACGTAGACACACACACTCAAGAGATGACCTTTATGTTATGTGACTGTCCCCTCAGGCCACAGCAAGGCATCCACACCACTCCATCCACTCTGAGTCACACAACAACGCAGGTTATCTATAAGTAAACTCTGCTCGGCGCCGGTGCCAGTCACGCTGCACCTCATCTCCAGCAGAAGCAGAGAATGTCATCACCACCACATCCAACCAATGCCACCCGCACGCCCACCCGCCCGCCCACCTGACCGCCCATACCATTGTGACTCCCAGAGAGAGAGAGAGAGAGAGAGAGAGAGAGAGAGAGAGAGAGAGAGCTGGAATGGCAGTGAGAAGAGAAGACATCTTGTTCGTCCTGATAGCAAGAACATTCGTAAAAATAAAGACAATAATAAAACACGACTGTTGTCTTTCCTGGGTTACAGAAGAAAGAAAAACAACAACAACAACAACAACAGGAATGTCGTGTTGATGCAATATCAGGAAAAACATAAACTGTCAGAACCAACCAAGGAAGGACAGCTTGACGGCTTCTTCACTGTCTAGTTTTACCGTTCTTTGACAAACTCTGGGGAAACTGGAGCGGGGCGGGGCGGGGCAAGGGTGGCAGGGGGCGGGGCAGGGTAAAAGAAGGTAGAGCGACATGGGGCGTGTTAGGGTAGACGCGGCGGGGCGGGGCGGGACGGGGCGAGAAGAAACGGGGCAAGGAAGAAAGGGAGTTATCTTCTTTGCGGTGCCATATCGAGAGAGAGAGAGAGAGACAGAGAGAGAGAGAGAGAGAGAGAGAGAGAGAGAGAGAGAGAGAGAGAGAGAGAGAGAGAGAGAGAGAGAGAGAGAGAGAGAGAGAGAGAGAGAGAGAGTTTAGAAAGATTAAATATTTCTCACCATCACACACCATATTCTATCTCTCACCCATCACATTCATTCACCTTCACTCACTCACACCCGCTAAACTCACCTTCAAGGAACATGACCCAACGGCGACTCTTAGCTGACCGCCTCAAGTAGAAGCTGAAAGTGAATATGCAAATAAATAATAGTTATGTTAGGTTAAGTTAGGTTAGATTAGGTTAGGTTAGGTTAGGTTAGGTTAGGTTAGGTTAGGTTAGGTTAGGTTTGGTTACTTTACGTTAGGTAATGTTATGTTAGGTTAGGTTAGATTGATAATAAAATGATAAAAAAAAATTGCGAGAAAGGACAGACAGGATAGAATAAAAGAATAGAGGTGAAAAGAGGATAGGAGTGATAGTAAGATAGAGAGAAAGGGACCGTAGGGAGGAGGAACACCCTTTACCTCACACTCTTAGAGGAAGGAAGGAAAAGGAAGACCTCACGCCTCATCCTTGCAGGGCAGAAGAAAAAGAGAGGGAGAGGAAGGCGGAGGAAAGGACAGGTTATAGAGGTAAAATAAGGCTTCAGATACTCACCCTGCAGGAGAATTATCATTACACACGGCTGCTGGGGTGTCATCGGGTGTGGGTGTCGAGGAGGGACCGTTGGGGTGAGTGTGGGTGAGCCAGTGTCGTGTAAGGGGCGTGGCGGTGGGATCTGAGAGGCCACAACACTCCCTATCAGCTGCCTCCGCTATCCGTGCCACTGCCTCCGTCTCCACCAGCCGTGTCATGAGGCTCGGTCCTACTACAGCGTGCAGCCCCCCGCCCAACACGCCCCCCGCCCACACCCAAGGCGGGCCGCCCAACAGCGCCGCCGCCACCACCAATCTGCGGGAGGGAAGGATTAGGCGTGATGTAGATAAGTTTGTATTAATGATAATGATGATGATAGTGATGATATAACTTGCAGATCATTATCACCTTCCTGTTGAAGTCACATGTAGGGGGATGAGGGGAGTAAAAGGGGAAGAAGAGGGGAACCTAACCTAACCTAACCTAACCTAACCTAACCTAACCTAACCTACCATTATTGCTTAGACATGTCTGGAAACTAATTCAAACGATGAGGAAGGAAGGAAGGAAGGAGTGAGGGGAAGAGAAGATGAGGGTACTAACAACCAGAGGAGGAAGAGAGGAGAAGGAAAGGATAGGAGAGTTTCAGGGTAGGGGAAGGCAAGGGAAGGCAAGGGGGGGAGGGGGTACATGTGTGGGGAATTCTGGGTATCAATGTTATAAGAAATGCAATGTCATCATCTTTTTTGTGTCTCTCCCTCTCTCTCTTCTTTCATATATGTAGCAGTGATTGGGGAGGGGAAGGGAGAGGAGGGGAAGAGAGGGAAGGGGAGGAAAGTACTTTGTGTTGAAGGATGAGGGGGAAGTCCGTCATTATTCCTCTCTCTCTCTCTCTCTCTCTCTCTCTCTCTCTCTCTCTCTCTCTCTCTCTCTCTCTCTCTCTCTCTCTCTCTCTCTCTCTCTCTCTCTCTCTGTTTATCGCGTGTGCACCTGCCACAACCTCAGATTTGTGCTCATATAAATTATTCAATATCTCTGAAATTATGGATTTGTGATGTAAATATAATGAGTAAAACCTTCGCAGAATTCATCACGTAATGGAATTTTTTTTTTTACTCAAGTCATTCAATTATCCGTTGGTAAAAAAAAAATAAATCGTCACAAGAGGTTACAATGCAGTACTACGACCTTGAGACACTTGCAGAACACTCAGTACTATGACACACCTCTGCGATAACCACGTCACGGTCTTAAACACTGGATGCCGCCGTCACCTTAATCCGTGAGTGTTGGCGGTAATGTGACAGCACCAGGAAGTGAGGGTCGTGCAGGTAATCCAGGGCGGGTGTTAGTTAAAGGGTTTGGGCCCGAGCGAGGAAGTGATTCACAAAGATGTGTTATCAGGTGGTGACGATGCCCGACCAGCTGCTTGATGCGATAACGAGAGAGAGAGAGAGAGAGAGAGAGAGAGAGAGAGAGAGAGAGAGAGAGAGAGAGAGAGAGAGAGAGAGAGAGAGAGAGAGAGAGCAGGCTTTCTTGACATGGGTTTTCTGGATTCAGAATTTAAACTTTTATGAATTGTATCGTTCATCTTTTGAATGTTAAAATTAAGTAATTATTGATTATTTTGATTAATTTACCAATGCAGGTGAATTAGACACGTGACCTTACACACCTGATTAGTCCGTCCAGGTGAGAGTGGCGGCATCATCTTAACACACACACACACACACACACACACACACAGACTAAATTTGTATGCATCCCTACATACCACATTTGTCCTTAGTCTAAATATGCATCATACACACTAACACACACACACACACACACACACACAC
>JAPQNM010000015.1:4715638-4718138 GCA_029783475.1 Metacarcinus magister
TGGTCGTCATTATTAAGACATGATATTGGTTTTTTTTTTTTCTTCTTCGGCTTTGAACCCTTATCTTCTGAGTCTGTTTCCATTGACACAGGTGATCCAAGTCTATTTAATACAGTGTTTCTATCGTATCAACACCTAGCATTTGTTTCATAATCTAAACGTCATCTACTCATCTATTAACGCTACTTTCTGAACAGTCAAACGGGAATATATATCTTTTTTTATTATATTTTTTTCATTACCTTTTTTTTTTTACTGGGTACTGGTTAAGGGACAACAAAACTACGTCAAAAAAAATATTCCGCTTATCACCAGACCCTGCAAAGAGAAGAAATAGAAGCAAGGGGTGGAGGTCCATTTTAACATTACACTCGTATATATAAATCAGAAACACAAGAGGACCAACAGAGACCCTTGAGGCACGCCGCTTGCCACAAAACTTACATCGATCTGTTTTAATTTGTCTTCCCTCTAGGCAGCTTTCGATCCTGGACACACCTTCACCCATCTATCTATTTTTTAAAACTCCCATGTTAGAGCCTCCAGTCTTTTATTTTCTTCATTTTGGTAGATATAATCAGCCTGTGTGTGTGTGTGTGTGTGTGTGTGTGTGTGTGTGTGTGTGTGTGTGTGTTGTGTGTGTTTTACGGATGTGTGTTTACTGATACCTTGGGAGTAATAGTTGTAGTAGTAATAGTAGTAGTAGTAGTAGTAGTAGTAGTAGTAGTAGTAATAGTAGTTGTTGTAAGTAGGAATTAGAAAAAGAGAAGATGCTGATCAGACCAAGGAAGTAAAGGGACTTAGGAAGGTGAGGGGAAGGGGCTGAGGGGAAGGGGCTGAGGGGAAGGGGCTGAGGGGAGGGGCTGAGGGGATGAACAGCTTCCAGGGGGTGAATGAAGGAGGTGAGGGAGATACGTAGGCTCCAGCAGGGGGTAAGGGCGAGGGGGGGGGGAGAGGCACCCTGGGGCGTCTTGGGTATGGGCGGCACCACTGATGTGAGGAAGCCCCCCCCTATCCCTCCCTGATGGACGACCTGCTCCCTCTCTCCCTCCCTCTCCCTCCCTCTCTCTCTCTCTCTCTCTCTCTCTCTCTCTCTCTCTCTCTCTCTCTCTCTCTCTCTCTCTCTCTTCTCTCTCTCTCCCTCCCTCTCTCCCTCCCTCTCTCTCCCTCCCTCTCCTCTGCCTCTCTTCCGCTCCCTTATTCTCTCACCTCCCAGCTTCCATCTCCTTTTCTGGGACACTCTCTCTCTCTCTCTCTCTCTCTCTCTCTCTCTCTCTCTCTCTCTCTCTCTCTCTCTCTCTCTCTCTCTCTCTCTCTCTCTCTCTCTCTCTTTTCGCATGTGTTAATGTGTTATCACTTAGAAATGAGAGAGAGAGAGAGAGAGAGAGAGAGAGAGAGAGAGAGAGAGAGAGAGAGAGAGAGAGAGAGAGAGAGAGAGAGAGAGAGAGAGAGAGAGGAAAAAAAAAGTATATGCGAGTGTGTATTTAAGACTGATGTTTCTCCTTTCACAAGATATGTATGTGTGTGTGTGTGTGTGTGTGTGTGTGTGTGCGGCGGCTTCAGGTAAACTGTTTGTGGAGGCGGCGTTGAGTGCGTGAGCGGCCATTAGGGAAGTGTGAGTGAGGCTTCAGGCGATGCTTCATGCCTCACACTCGACTCATTCGAAGCTGATGAACGAAGCAGCAAACCATCAGCTCGGCCGATGAATATTCAAACCCATGATGTTGATGGTGTCTTATATACATTTTTCCTTTTCTAGTTTAGTCTATAGCGCAATTATAAGGATTACTATTACTACTACTACTACTACTACTACTACTACTACTACTACTACTACTACTACTACTACTACTACTACTACTACTACTACACACACACACACACACACACTGTACACATTCTCACCTCCAAACAGAAGACAGACAGACAGATACACAAACACGCAGCATCGTGACTCACCTTTGCTCTTATCTCCAAACATCAGATCAGAACCGAAACAGAACCAAGTGTCGTTATCTCAAACACGATAATAGAGGCCCTTCAAGGTAGTACTGTGTGGTGTGTGTGTGTGTGTGTGTGTGTGTGTGGTGTTAAGATTATGCATATTAAGACAATTCTGAAAAAGGTAAAGATACGTGAAAGGCAGAGAAGGAGAAGGAGGAGGAGGAGAAGGAGGAGAAGGACGAGGACGAGGAGGAGAAGGAGGAGAAGTGGAGGAGCGAATAGGGAGGATGAAAAGGAAGGACAAGGATGAGGCAGAATGGAATGTAAGGAGGAAAAGGAGGGAGGGATGAATGAAGGAAGAAACAGATAACTAAACAAGGATAGGGACAAAGATTAGTAGTAGGAGTGGACGGCATGTAGGAGGCAGGGGCATGGGCAGGGGCAGGGAGGATGGACAAGGGCATGGAGGTATTAGGGCAGGGTAAGGGGGGTAGTAGCAGGGTTAGGGGGGCAGGGGGACAGGTAAGAGGGGTATGGGCAGGGTTAGGGGGCAGGG
>JAPQNM010000015.1:4720638-4730638 GCA_029783475.1 Metacarcinus magister
GATCGTCGATGTTAGCTGGGAGGAGGAGGAGGAGGAGGAGGAGGAGGAGGAGGAGGAGGAGGAGGAGGAGGAGGAGGAGGCTGAGGAGGAGCCGTAACGTGGCGCCCTACCTAGCAATGCCTCATGAAGATCAGTGTTATTGAGACGGTGGTAGTAGTAGTAGTAGTAGTAGTAGTAGTGGTAGTGGTAGTAGTGGTCTAGGTGAGGGTTGGGCTGATCTGATCTGGGCGGGTCTGGTCGAGGCGGGGTGTAGCGGGGCGGGGCGTAGCGGGGCGGGGCGGGGTGCCTGGGGCCGGCCCTTGGCTTGTGTCAAATGAAAGACTCTGTAGCCGCGCGGCCTCACCTTTGAAGTCACCGCCTAATATGTCTTGCCTGAGCGAAGTTTCCTTAGAATAATGAACTTTTTCTCTGCCTTTCGTTACGACGTGAGGAGCGAGAGAGGAGGAGGAGGAGGAGGAGGAGGAGGAGGACTTATTTTTGTATGGAGAGGTGTATGGTGTGTGTGTGTGTGCGTGTGTGGTTGTGTGTGTGTGTGTGTGTGTGTGTGGGTGTGTGTGTGGGTGGAGGTGTGTGCCCGGGGGTGGGGAGGTGGGTAGTGTAAGTTTAGTGTTGTAGTTGTATGTTCATAACTAACTCTAACACCTTCCCTCCTCCCCTTCCTCCTCCTCCTCCTCCCGTTCCTTCCCTCCTCCCTTCCTCCCTTCCTCCCACACACCTCAAGGGGAAGAGAATATTGCTCCCCCGACCAATACTTACCTGGACAACTAATTAATAAGCCGTGTTCAGGTGTGGAGGGCAGGCAGGTGAGAAGGTTACCTGTGGCCCCTTCCCTCCCCCCTCCCCCACGTCCTCTCCATCACGTGTCCTTAATGAGGGAAGTTTTTTTGATTTATTTTTTATATATATTCATTTCATATCTACTTTTCATTTACTTATTTGTAGTACACTTGATATGCAATTATTACCATTGTTTTAAGCTGGAATTCCTTGGTTTTTTTTTCTCTCTCTCTCTGTCTAAGCTGGAAACTAGAGGGAAATAAATGAATAAATAAATAAAGGTCATAATTTTCTGTGTAACTCGTGAGGAAATACTGTATTAGACTTATCTCTTGCCTCTTATCTTTTATCTCTGTCTGTGTCACGCGTGTAGGAATGTAACTTAGATGTATAGATAGATAGATAGATAGATAGATAGATAGTTACATATATGGATGGATGGATGGATGGATAAATAGATATATGGAAAAAGTGAAGGGAGAGTATAGTTTAAAAATATCAAATACATAATTCAAAAAGTATTTCTATTTATTTCTATATTTTTTTTATGACCAGTTTATTTACACATTTATATTTTTAATTCACTTCGTAGTCGTTACCTTGTTTTTTTTTTTTCTTGCTCTTTTTTATCATCCATATTTTTGTCAATGAAATTTATGTTACTTCTCATCTGTTCATTCACATCTCTCTCTCTCTCTCTCTCTCTCTCTCTCTCTCTCTCTCTCTCTCTCTCTCTCTCTCTCTCTCTCTCTCTCTCTCTCTCTCTCTCTCTCTCTCTCTCTCTCGTAGCATCACCACTAAAACCACGGTGCAGAAAACAAGGTAGTTACTGATAATCGTCTTCAACCCAAGTATGGCTTCGTCTTCTAATTAATGATGTCGTTCTAAATTCTCGGATCCTCGCCTCTTACGTGGACACATTTATTTGATAGCACAAGGGACGCCGCTGCTGCCTCCTCACGCCTTGTAGTACCTGGTGGTGGTGGTGGTGGTGGTGGTAAATATTTCGTTAATGATATATTGATTAATGACTTAGCTAGCTAGATAGGTTGGTTGATAGATAGACACACAGATAGATAGCTAGTTAGATTAATAGGTTGATGCACAAATAGGTAAATTGATAGATAGATAGATAATAAAAAGGATACAGATAGATAAATAGATAAACGCTAAGATAATTAAACTGATTGATCGATAGATAATGAAAAAAAATGATGGTATGTGTAAGCGAGAGAGAGAGAGAGAGAGAGAGAGAGAGAGAGAGAGAGAGAGAGAGAGAGAGAGAGAGAGAGAGAGAGAGAGAGAGAGAGAGAGAGAGAGAACAACACCATTCTAATTGGAAACACTTCTAGAAACATGAATTAGGCCTAAGTTCAAAGTGCCGCCTACACCACCCCCCTTCCCTACCCCACCCCCTTCCCCTACCCCCCTTCCCCTCCCCCCCTTCCTTAACTCCACCCCACCCACATGCACTCCTCATCTCCTCCCCCACATTTACCTCCACCACAGACACCCCCCCCCTCCCTCACCCTTCCTCCAATTTTTACCTCACCTTCCCTCTTTATTTAACCATTCCATTCCTCTCCTTCCTTCCTCCACTTCTCTCCATTCCTCTCCTTTCCATTTACTTCCTTCTTCCCTCCCACACTCTCCTCCCTTCCCCCCTTCCTACCCCTCCACCCCCCCTTCCCCTCCACGGCCCCAAGAAGTCTGTCTCGGGCTGATACCTGTTTGATGGCTGATGTCAAGGTAGATAACGAGGTAGAAGGCGAGGCGACTACCCACCTGTGTGTGTGTGTGTGTGTGTGTGTGTGTGTGTGTGTGTGTGTGTGTGTGTGTGTGTGTGTGTGTGTTATTGTTGTTGTTGGTTGTTGTTTTTGCGAATTTGTGTTCCTGAAAAAGAAAGGAAGGAAGGCAAGACAGTGAATAAGAGAAGAATAGGAGACAGAAGGATTGATAAGAGGAGAAGATGGAAGAGGAGGAGGAGGAAGAGAGAAAAAAAAGTCGAGGAAGAAAAAGATGATGATGATGATGATGATGAGGAAGATAAAGAAAGTTATAATAATAAGAGAGAGAGAGAGAGAGAGAGAGAGAGAGAGAGAGAGAGAGAGAGAGAGAGAGAGAGAGAGAGAGAGAGAGAGAGAGAGAGAGAGAGAGAGAGAGAGAGAGAGTGTAAAAAAAAAGAAACCACTGGACGCACGTAAATAACAAACATGGAAAAACACAAAGAAAACTAGAAAAAAAAACTAGAAACCGGTAGAGAGAGAGAGAGAGAGAGAGAGAGAGAGAGAGAGAGAGAGAGAGAGAGAGAGAGAGAGAGAGAGAGAGAGAGAGAGAGAACTGAAGAGACCGCTCCTATGAAAAGGGCAGAGGCGGCGCTGGAGATGAAAGGGAGGAGATGAAAGGAGAGGAGGAGGAGGAGGAGGAGGAGGAGGAGGAGGAGGACCCGCGTGACACAGAGGGGTGAGGATTCCGTTCCTTAGCGGGGTGAAGGGGCGGCGCTCCTGACTCCTCCTCTTCCTCCTCCTCCTCCTCCTCCTCCTCCTCCTCCTCCTCCTCCTCCTCCTCCTCTTTTTCTCCTCCTTTTTCATTTCGTCTTTTTTTCGTTTGCATTCCTATTCCTTTTCATGTTAATTATTCTCTTTCTTTTTTCTTTCTTTCTTTTTTCTTTCTTTCTTCTCATCTTTATCCTGATTGTCTCCTTTTTCTTTCTTTCTATTTTTTTTATTTTTTTTTTATCTATTTCGCATTAATCTACGTATGTCTTTTTTTTCCTTCTCTATTATTTTTTTTTCTTCTCTTCTTTTTCATCATCATCATCATCATCATCATCATCATCATCATCATCATCATCATCATCATCATCATCATTATCTCTCTACTACTATAACATCTCTTCTTTCCAATGCTCATCTTCTATATTACTATACAACTCCTCCTCCTCCTCCTCCTCCTCCTCCTCTTCCTCCTCCTCCTCCTCCTCCTCCTCCTCCTCCTCCTCCTCCTCCTCGTGGCCGCGTAAAAGGAGTGTGTTGTGTTTCTCAGCGGGTGCGAGAAAAGGTGCAACGAGAGAGAGAGAGAGAGAGAGAGAGAGAGAGAGAGAGAGAGAGAGAGAGAGAGAGAGAGAGAGAGAGAGAGAGAGAGAGAGAGAGAGAGAGAGAGAGAGCGGGTCTTCTCAAATGACAACAACACAATGGGCTTTGCTTCTGGTCTTACCGCCGCCCGCCTTCCAACGCGGCCCCGGCTTCGTCTTTGTAATCCCAAATGTGACTGATGACCCTTGGCTCCCTCCAACGCCCCACCCGGACCCCGCTGCCTAATGGGGTTGCCTACTCCCCCCTCAAGGAACCCCAGCCCACTCCCCTGCAAGGTGGAGGGGGCCGCGGCGGGGTCTCTAGCAGCAGGGAGTAACATGGGGTATAAGAATGAGGTTTGCGCGCACCCTATCCCGCTGTGCATTGAGAGGCGGGCTGAGATGGGCTGAGGCGAGCACCTTGCCGCGCGAAGTGTGAATGGCGGTAACAAGAGCCGCCCTTCCCTCCCTCTCTCCCTTCCCTCCCTCTCTCCCTTCCCTCCCTCTCTCCCTCCCTTCTCCCATCCACCGCCTCACAGCACCCGGCCAACACCTCCTCCTCCTCCTCCTCCACTACTACCACCACCACCTCCAACACTTTGTACTGCCGCCCCGCCATACACACACACACACACACACACACACACATACACACACGCACGCACGCACACACGCACGCACGGCCCCTATTCTCGCATTGTACCGCCCATTACTCCCTCCCTCACCCCCATGACCTGTCTTCCTCCTCCCGTGTGGGCACTAGAGAAGGGCACCGTGGCTCTTCTTACACCTGCGCAGGGAAACAGAACGGCTCCAGTAGGTGTTCTGTCTGCCGTCTGTGGTGTTCCTCTGGTGTTCTGTAACTGGAATGCCTCCTACTTACACCTGGTGCCTGCTGGTATGATGTGCTAATTACTGTGTGGTTACCTGGTGTTGGTTACCTGGTTCCTCGGCGCCTTGTTAACCTGGAAGCCTTTGTCGGTCTAGAATTGCTGACTTAATGGCGAGAATAATCAACCCAGAAAGAGAGAGAGAGAGAGAGAGAGAGAGAGAGAGAGAGAGAGAGAGAGAGAGAGAGAGAGAGAGAGAGAGAGAGAGAGAGAGAGAGGCAGGAGCATGTTGACTCTAAGCTAACACACTCGGCTGACGTTCTGTTTGGAGAAGAATGTTATGCTATTTAAGGCTGTCGATGAGGCGGAGGCGACCCAAGCAGCTTGAACCCAAAGGAGGAGGAGGAGGAGGAGGAGGAGGAGGAGGAAAGCAAGGAGTTGAAGGAAAACCAGTTAAATTAGGAAGTGGGAGGTACTTGTACACATAGTATTATCGTTCTTCTCCCCACCATCACTTAAACCTTACCTGTTCCATCCCCTTGCATGACTACTCTCTCCCCTCCCCTCCCCTTCCCTCCCCTTCCCTCCCCTACCCACACCCTCTGCATGATCGCCTCCAGCCCCACCTGCCCCTTACCTACCCCAATACATTCTTCCATGACCCACTGCAGTTTAGTCTTACATACTGACTAAAATATCCTTCTCTTGTTGCATGATATTTCCTAAACCTTCCCTCACCTCACCCTCGCTTTCTTTCTTTCTTTCCCTATCGCATTTTCCTTACCTCGCCCCTCCTCCTCCTTTCCCCTACACCTCACCTCACCTCACCTCACCTCACCACTAATCGTTCCTCCCCCCACGCCCCCTACCACGCCCTAACGACCCCTGTGCAGCCTCGTCAGTCACGCTTCAGGTTCCCGTCAGACGAGTCATCATTAACTACCTAATTGTCCTTCCCGCCAATAGTAATCACGCTTTTCTTTCATCCTGTTTAGTTACCGCTCCTGTCCTTTTCCTCCTTTATTGATGGTTGCTTCCTCTCTCTCTCTCTCTCTCTCTCTCTCTCTCTCTCTCTCTCTCTCTCTCTCTCTCTCTCTCTCTCTCTCTCTCTCACAACACAAGCAGAATACACAATAATACACATACATAATAATACATACATATGATACATACATAGTAGCACATACACGAACATATGAACATCAATACAACACAACACAATGCACACGCAACGCAAATACTATATACCTTCTTTTGTTTTCCTTACCTCTCCTCCTTACTTTCCTCCTCTTTCCTCTTTCCTCCCTTTCTCTTCTTTCACCCTTTCCTCCTCCCCCCGCCTCCCCACTAACCTATAATTATATGCATAGTGCTACAAATAATTTAAGTTGTAATTAGAAAGAGAAAAATAAGTGGAGTAACGATTGTGTGTGTTGTTGTTGTTGTTGTTGTTGTTGTTGGGTAAAGAGTGTACGACAATACCACTTGTTTAGTACGATCGTTCAGCCATTCAAGTGTTGCCTCACAGTAATAAGTGTCGTATATTATATGTGTGTATTTATTTTGTTGCTGAAATTCAATGTGAGGAAAGTTATGTTGGTGTTTACGAGAAAAAAAAAAAATAATAATAGGTAAATATTAAATTGTATTAAAGTTTGTGTTATGTCTTTGTAGAGTGAGTTGCGTTCGAATCTTGCGCATTAAACAAAACAAAAACTTCATACAATACAATAAAAAAGAAGAAGTTACCTGACAAAACTTCATCATAAAATAACATATCAAACTATACCTACCAAAAAATAGAAACAAATCACACTACACGACATTACATACAATTAATATTTTGAATGAACCGAAATGAAACGATACCCGAAGTTGCGAACGCCAGACGAGCGGGAAGCAGACAAGCGTGGATACCGGTGGAGGAGTGTTCTGTTTCAATCGAGTGTTTAATACATTTCCCGGGTGTTACGAAGGCTGGAGTGGTAATGATGTGGTTAAGCAAGGCACTGCGTAACCTGAGACGGGAGGTAACGCTAATTGGATGCTGTAACACGCTGATTAACGTTGATTTAACAAGCCTCGTTGGTGTCTGCCGTCCCTATAAGGTAAGTTATTAAGCTTAGATTATGGATTATGTTGTGTTTTATGTTTTTTATTATTAATTTATTGACTTATTTATTATGTTATTCACGTATTCATTATTAGTAACTGAGGTAATTCTTGTAACTATTAATATTTAGATTTATTTGCTATTTTTAGTGGGTTATTTCAAGTTATTAAGCATCACAGTCACTTTTTTTCTTACATAAATGCATGACAAATAATTACTTGAAGTCACGGATATAGAACGTAAGCTAGCATTGTGTTAAACTTTACTAAATGAAAAGTATTATGGATTGATAAATAATATGCAAGATACCCTTAAAAATGTTTACTTTCTTTGACGTACGTTTTCTTTGTCTTTATATGGGAGACTATGATATTATTCAGTCCCACAACGTTTTATATTTATCTCATTTATATATTGATATTCTTATATTTCTATCATAATTCACTTAGTTTTCTCTGCTGCCTTAATGAATAACACGTGAATTCTACATTATTTTCATACCAGCTTGACAAAAAAAATATAATTATCCATTAACTTCCTTAAAAGTCGAATATAACAATGCATTCCTCTCTCTCTCTCTCTCTCTCTCTCTCTCTCTCTCTCTCTCTCTCTCTCTCTCTCTCTCTCTCTCTCTCTCTCTCTCTCTCTCTCTCTCTCAAACATTTTTTTTTGTAAATGCTGGACGGAGGTGTAAAAAATGAAATAAAAAAAAAATAAATAAATAAAAAAGGAACAGAAAAAGTAAAGGAGCGGCCATAAATTTAGTGGAATTGAGGCTCTCTCTTGTGAAGTGTTGTTGTTGTTGTTGTTGTTGGTGGTGGTGGTGGTGGTGGTGGTGGTGGTGGTGGTGGTGGTGGTGGTGGTGGTGGTGGTGGTGGTGGTGGTGGTGGTGGTGGGAAAGAATACATGAACACTTAAGCAAAAGAGGTGCTAGAAGGGTGTCTCTCTCTCTCTCTCTCTCTCTCTCTCTCTCTCTCTCTCTCTCTCTCTCTCTCTCTCTCTCTCTCTCTCTCTCTCTCTCTCTCTCTCTCTCTCTCTCTCTCACTTACTCACTCACACAAAAAACGGGGCTTGAATGGCTCTCGCGAGGACTCCAATTTGTATTAAGGAGCGAGAAATGAGTCTCGTGTGTGTGTGTGTGTGTGTGTGTGTGTGTGTGTGTGTGGTGTGTGTGTGTGTGTGTGTGTGTGTGGGTGTGTGGGAGGTGGAATAATAAAATAAACACACACTTATGGGGAAGGTTTGATGCTTTAATGTATAGCACTACTCCTCCTCCTTATAACACTGTATATATATAGAGCATACTTTAGTAACTTCCACGTATGTATAGCAGGTTAAAACGGCCAATATTACACCGTCAGGAGCTATATAGAAGACACCACCCGTCGCTGCTGCAGGGAGCTAGAACAGACAACGAGTTCAAGTGTTTGGAAGCCCCCGCCCCTCTTAGCACACGTCCAATTAGGTGATTCAGGGGCGTCCTTGCAGTGGGGCGGGAGGGAGGGATTGATGGGAGGGGCGGCAACACTGAGAGCGAGGGAAGGGGGGAAGTAAAGGGTTAAGGGAGTTGGCAATCATATGTTGGAGGGAGGGGAAGGGTGGTGTGTCAGGTTGTGGAGGCCTCATCGCCTCCTCTTCATTGTACTGAACTCCCCAAGGTCGCCGCTCGTCACCCAGTCCACTGAGCGCTTGTATAAAGGTCGTGAGGCGTCGTTCTGGCTCCCTAGGGCGTGGTAATGGGCAGTGTCTTGATCCTGTAGGCTCCTCCTCCTCCTATTGGTGATGGGGCTCTCCACAGGCGGCCGTAGCTCCACCTGAAGCAGTCCTCCATCCTCTAGGTTTCTCTTTGGGCGGGTCTCGTCCTTCTCCTGTTCCTCCTCCTGGTCATCTTCCTCTTCTTCCTCCTCATCCTCTTCCTCGTCAGGGCGCAGTAAGAACCTCTGGTCGTACGTTGCCTTTGGGTCGTCATATTTGGTAGCAATGGTATCGTGTTCGTCATCAGCCTCACGCTTTCTTCTGCTTCCCGTCTCTCCGCCCTCCTCAACGTTCCCCGCGTCTTCCCGCTTCTCATTCGTGGGTGTCTGCTTGGCCTCGCCCACGTAGCTATTGTCGCCCAGGGCTGCGTCAGAGCGTTTCTTCATTGTGTCAAAGTCACCAAAACCTTGACTGAAGGTGTCCCCGTGGAATCCGCTGGCCCCCATACCCATGCGGCGCTTCTTCATGGTATCAAAGTCCCCGAAACCCTGGCTGAAGGTGTCCCCGTGGAAGCCACTGGCGCCGCCCATACCCATCCGGCGTTTCTTCATTGTGTCAAAGTCACCAAAACCTTGACTGAATGTGTCCCCGTGGAAGCCACTCGCCCCCATCCCCATGCGACGCTTCTTCATTGTATCGAAGTCGCCAAAGCCTTGACTGAAGGTGTCTCCGTGGAAGCCACTGGCGCCGCCCATGCCCATGCGGCGTTTCTTCATTGTGTCAAAGTCTCCGAAGCCTTGACTGAAGGTGTCCCCGTGGAAACCACTCGCTCCCATTCCCATGCGGCGTTTTTTCATGGTGTCGAAGTCCCCGAAGCCCTGACTGAAGGTGTCCCCATGGAAGCCACTGGCGCCCATTCCCATGCGACGCTTCTTCATGGTGTCGAAGTCCCCAAAACCTTGGCTAAAAGTGTCCCCATGGAAGCCACTGGCGCCCATTCCCATGCGACGCTTCTTCATTGTGTCAAAGTCCCCAAAACCTTGACTGAAAGTGTCCCCGTGGAAGCCACTGGCGCCGCCCATACCCATGCGTCGCTTCTTCATGGTGTCGAAGTCCCCGAAGCCTTGACTGAAGGTGTCCCCGTGGAAGCCACTTGCCCCCATCCCCATGCGTCGTTTTTCTGGTGCTTCCTGATCCTCTTGATTCACCTCCCTTTTGCCTCGCTTGACGGGGGAGAAGTCGCCGAAGTTATGCGTGAAGATTCCCTCGTGGAAGCCCTGGGCACCCATGTCGTTAGGTGCACGTTTCCAGTCGTTGGAGGCGAGGGAGAAGTAGTAAGGGTTGATGGAACGCTTGTAGGAGTGCATGAAGTGGTTGGGAAGATACACGTCCATGTAAGGGTCGTGTTTCTTCACCGCCTCGGCTTCATAGTATTGCGAGGTGGACTGTGGGTAGTAGGCACTGTACTCTTCACTGCGACCACCTCCTTGACCCTCCTCAGCACCTCCTCCA
>JAPQNM010000015.1:4733138-4740638 GCA_029783475.1 Metacarcinus magister
AATGCATTAAATGTACTGCATTACATATTTTAATGAAAATAATTAACTTCCATAGCCATTGACAGTCAGTAGAGAATGTTATGATCGGCCCGTCATGACCGAACGGGTTGTGAGAATTGAATGGTTTTCTGCCTCTATATACCTAATTCTAGTGAGCCTTATCTTGATGCAGCAGCATTTAAGAAGGTCAAAGGAAAGCTATGTACATTACAGGAGTATTCAAACAGACTCTGCCATCCTGAAATAGTGTATAAAAACTTGTTTTCATCACATTTTCTACTTAAACCAGCTGTAACTCCCTTAGTTTGACTTGTATTGAATTTTCAATCACGGATTCAAAATCTTCACATTTTTCCGATCCTTATGGTATGTAACAAGTACTGATAAACAACATATTAAGAAAATGTTATATTACGTTATTACGTAATTACGTAGATTATAAATAATGAAAAAGCGAACCATACGCAGGATTGGAATGAGATATAGTTTAAAAAAAGGAGAAAAATATTTATGATATTTCAGCATAACTCTTTGTTATATTTGATGGGTATCTATCTCGTGAAAAATAGTTATTTACTCAAATAATGATACCATTAAACAAAAAATAGTAGCATTTAAACTAAGATCCCAATTGAACAAGGTGCTTTGTTTATTAATTGGTAACTTTATAAGGAATATCTGAGATCTTTTCCATCAACATATGTCAAGTATTAAATCCACCATAATCATATTTGTTTTTCTTAAAATCCAAATCAATTGATTTGTAGAAAAGAAAGTTTCCGGTGAAAAGACCTGAAACTTAGCTGAAAGTATTACATTATTCCAATGTACAATATAGTTTAAAAAGAACAAAATCCATTAAAATATTTTGAAAAAAATTTCGAAAAGTAGTAAAAATGACGAAAAAACACCATATGTTGCGATGAATTCTACACATCCACGAGAGTCTGTATGATGGTTTAACGTGTCGTAAGGCTTAGTTATGAACTGCTTTGAGCTGTAAGAGTCATTACAAGATTATACATGGAAGTTAAGACTATATGTGTTCCTTACGGGGTAACGCGTCGTGTGTAGGCGTATACGTGGGTTACTAATAGCTATCATATCCTCTTGATGGAGCTTGACAATGCATTAAATGTACTGCATTACATATTTTAATGAAAATAATTAACTTCCATAGCCATTGACAGTCAGTAGAGAATGTTATGATCGGCCCGTCATGACCGAACGGGTTGTGAGAATTGAATGGTTTTCTGCCTCTATATACCTAATTCTAGTGAGCCTTATCTTGATGCAGCAGCATTTAAGAAGGTCAAAGGAAAGCTATGTACATTACAGGAGTATTCAAACAGACTCTGCCATCCTGAAATAGTGTATAAAAACTTGTTTTCATCACATTTTCTACTTAAACCAGCTGTAACTCCCTTAGTTTGACTTGTATTGAATTTTCAATCACGGATTCAAAATCTTCACATTTTTCCGATCCTTATGGTATGTAACAAGTACTGATAAACAACATATTAAGAAAATGTTATATTACGTTATTACGTAATTACGTAGATTATAAATAATGAAAAAGCGAACCATACGCAGGATTGGAATGAGATATAGTTTAAAAAAAGGAGAAAAATATTTATGATATTTCAGCATAACTCTTTGTTATATTTGATGGGTATCTATCTCGTGAAAAATAGTTATTTACTCAAATAATGATACCATTAAACAAAAAATAGTAGCATTTAAACTAAGATCCCAATTGAACAAGGTGCTTTGTTTATTAATTGGTAACTTTATAAGGAATATCTGAGATCTTTTCCATCAACATATGTCAAGTATTAAATCCACCATAATCATATTTGTTTTTCTTAAAATCCAAATCAATTGATTTGTAGAAAAGAAAGTTTCCGGTGAAAAGACCTGAAACTTAGCTGAAAGTATTACATTATTCCAATGTACAATATAGTTTAAAAAGAACAAAATCCATTAAAATATTTTGAAAAAAATTTCGAAAAGTAGTAAAAATGACGAAAAAACACCATATGTTGCGATGAATTCTACACATCCACGAGAGTCTGTATGATGGTTTAACGTGTCGTAAGGCTTAGTTATGAACTGCTTTGAGCTGTAAGAGTCATTACAAGATTATACATGGAAGTTAAGACTATATGTGTTCCTTACGGGGTAACGCGTCGTGTGTAGGCGTATACGTGGGTTACTAATAGCTATCATATCCTCTTGATGGAGCTTGACAATGCATTAAATGTACTGCATTACATATTTTAATGAAAATAATTAACTTCCATAGCCATTGACAGTCAGTAGAGAATGTTATGATCGGCCCGTCATGACCGAACGGGTTGTGAGAATTGAATGGTTTTCTGCCTCTATATACCTAATTCTAGTGAGCCTTATCTTGATGCAGCAGCATTTAAGAAGGTCAAAGGAAAGCTATGTACATTACAGGAGTATTCAAACAGACTCTGCCATCCTGAAATAGTGTATAAAAACTTGTTTTCATCACATTTTCTACTTAAACCAGCTGTAACTCCCTTAGTTTGACTTGTATTGAATTTTCAATCACGGATTCAAAATCTTCACATTTTTCCGATCCTTATGGTATGTAACAAGTACTGATAAACAACATATTAAGAAAATGTTATATTACGTTATTACGTAATTACGTAGATTATAAATAATGAAAAAGCGAACCATACGCAGGATTGGAATGAGATATAGTTTAAAAAAAGGAGAAAAATATTTATGATATTTCAGCATAACTCTTTGTTATATTTGATGGGTATCTATCTCGTGAAAAATAGTTATTTACTCAAATAATGATACCATTAAACAAAAAATAGTAGCATTTAAACTAAGATCCCAATTGAACAAGGTGCTTTGTTTATTAATTGGTAACTTTATAAGGAATATCTGAGATCTTTTCCATCAACATATGTCAAGTATTAAATCCACCATAATCATATTTGTTTTTCTTAAAATCCAAATCAATTGATTTGTAGAAAAGAAAGTTTCCGGTGAAAAGACCTGAAACTTAGCTGAAAGTATTACATTATTCCAATGTACAATATAGTTTAAAAAGAACAAAATCCATTAAAATATTTTGAAAAAAATTTCGAAAAGTAGTAAAAATGACGAAAAAACACCATATGTTGCGATGAATTCTACACATCCACGAGAGTCTGTATGATGGTTTAACGTGTCGTAAGGCTTAGTTATGAACTGCTTTGAGCTGTAAGAGTCATTACAAGATTATACATGGAAGTTAAGACTATATGTGTTCCTTACGGGGTAACGCGTCGTGTGTAGGCGTATACGTGGGTTACTAATAGCTATCCTATCCTCTTGATGGAGCTTGACAATGCATTAAATGTACTGCATTACATATTTTAATGAAAATAATTAACTTCCATAGCCATTGACAGTCAGTAGAGAATGTTATGATCGGCCCGTCATGACCGAACGGGTTGTGAGAATTGAATGGTTTTCTGCCTCTATATACCTAATTCTAGTGAGCCTTATCTTGATGCAGCAGCATTTAAGAAGGTCAAAGGAAAGCTATGTACATTACAGGAGTATTCAAACAGACTCTGCCATCCTGAAATAGTGTATAAAAACTTGTTTTCATCACATTTTCTACTTAAACCAGCTGTAACTCCCTTAGTTTGACTTGTATTGAATTTTCAATCACGGATTCAAAATCTTCACATTTTTCCGATCCTTATGGTATGTAACAAGTACTGATAAACAACATATTAAGAAAATGTTATATTACGTTATTACGTAATTACGTAGATTATAAATAATGAAAAAGCGAACCATACGCAGGATTGGAATGAGATATAGTTTAAAAAAAGGAGAAAAATATTTATGATATTTCAGCATAACTCTTTGTTATATTTGATGGGTATCTATCTCGTGAAAAATAGTTATTTACTCAAATAATGATACCATTAAACAAAAAATAGTAGCATTTAAACTAAGATCCCAATTGAACAAGGTGCTTTGTTTATTAATTGGTAACTTTATAAGGAATATCTGAGATCTTTTCCATCAACATATGTCAAGTATTAAATCCACCATAATCATATTTGTTTTTCTTAAAATCCAAATCAATTGATTTGTAGAAAAGAAAGTTTCCGGTGAAAAGACCTGAAACTTAGCTGAAAGTATTACATTATTCCAATGTACAATATAGTTTAAAAAGAACAAAATCCATTAAAATATTTTGAAAAAAATTTCGAAAAGTAGTAAAAATGACGAAAAAACACCATATGTTGCGATGAATTCTACACATCCACGAGAGTCTGTATGATGGTTTAACGTGTCGTAAGGCTTAGTTATGAACTGCTTTGAGCTGTAAGAGTCATTACAAGATTATACATGGAAGTTAAGACTATATGTGTTCCTTACGGGGTAACGCGTCGTGTGTAGGCGTATACGTGGGTTACTAATAGCTATCATATCCTCTTGATGGAGCTTGACAATGCATTAAATGTACTGCATTACATATTTTAATGAAAATAATTAACTTCCATAGCCATTGACAGTCAGTAGAGAATGTTATGATCGGCCCGTCATGACCGAACGGGTTGTGAGAATTGAATGGTTTTCTGCCTCTATATACCTAATTCTAGTGAGCCTTATCTTGATGCAGCAGCATTTAAGAAGGTCAAAGGAAAGCTATGTACATTACAGGAGTATTCAAACAGACTCTGCCATCCTGAAATAGTGTATAAAAACTTGTTTTCATCACATTTTCTACTTAAACCAGCTGTAACTCCCTTAGTTTGACTTGTATTGAATTTTCAATCACGGATTCAAAATCTTCACATTTTTCCGATCCTTATGGTATGTAACAAGTACTGATAAACAACATATTAAGAAAATGTTATATTACGTTATTACGTAATTACGTAGATTATAAATAATGAAAAAGCGAACCATACGCAGGATTGGAATGAGATATAGTTTAAAAAAAGGAGAAAAATATTTATGATATTTCAGCATAACTCTTTGTTATATTTGATGGGTATCTATCTCGTGAAAAATAGTTATTTACTCAAATAATGATACCATTAAACAAAAAATAGTAGCATTTAAACTAAGATCCCAATTGAACAAGGTGCTTTGTTTATTAATTGGTAACTTTATAAGGAATATCTGAGATCTTTTCCATCAACATATGTCAAGTATTAAATCCACCATAATCATATTTGTTTTTCTTAAAATCCAAATCAATTGATTTGTAGAAAAGAAAGTTTCCGGTGAAAAGACCTGAAACTTAGCTGAAAGTATTACATTATTCCAATGTACAATATAGTTTAAAAAGAACAAAATCCATTAAAATATTTTGAAAAAAATTTCGAAAAGTAGTAAAAATGACGAAAAAACACCATATGTTGCGATGAATTCTACACATCCACGAGAGTCTGTATGATGGTTTAACGTGTCGTAAGGCTTAGTTATGAACTGCTTTGAGCTGTAAGAGTCATTACAAGATTATACATGGAAGTTAAGACTATATGTGTTCCTTACGGGGTAACGCGTCGTGTGTAGGAGTATACGTGGGTTACTAATAGCTATCATATCCTCTTGATGGAGCTTGACAATGCATTAAATGTACTGCATTACATATTTTAATGAAAATAATTAACTTCCATAGCCATTGACAGTCAGTAGAGAATGTTATGATCGGCCCGTCATGACCGAACGGGTTGTGAGAATTGAATGGTTTTCTGCCTCTATATACCTAATTCTAGTGAGCCTTATCTTGATGCAGCAGCATTTAAGAAGGTCAAAGGAAAGCTATGTACATTACAGGAGTATTCAAACAGACTCTGCCATCCTGAAATAGTGTATAAAAACTTGTTTTCATCACATTTTCTACTTAAACCAGCTGTAACTCCCATTAGTTTGACTTGTATTGAATTTTCAATCACGGATTCAAAATCTTCACATTTTTCCGATCCTTATGGTATGTAACAAGTACTGATAAACAACATATTAAGAAAATGTTATAATACGTTATTACGTAATTATGTAGATTATAAATAATGAAAAAGCGAACCATACGCAGGATTGGAATGAGATATAATTTAAAAAAAGGAGAAAAATATTTATGATATTTCAGCATAACTCTTTGTTATATTTGATGGGTATCTATCTCGTGAAAAATAGTTATTTACTCAAATAATGATATCATTAAACAAACAATATTAGCTTCTAAGCTAGGATACCAATTGAACAAGGTGCTTTGTTTATTAATTGGTAACTTTATAAGGAATATCTGAGATCTTTTCCATCAACATATGTCAAGTATTAAATCCACCATAATCATATTTGTTTTTCTTAAAATCCAAATCAATTGATTTGTAGAAAAGAAAGTTTCCGGTGAAAAGACCTGAAACTTAGCTGAAAGTATTACATTATTTCAATGTACAATATAGTTTAAAAAGAACAAAATCCATTAAAATATTTTGAAAAAAATTTCGAAAAGTAGTAAAAATGACGAAAAAACACCATATGTTGCGATGAATTCTACACATCCACGAGAGTCTGTATGATGGTTTAACGTGTCGTAAGGCTTAGTTATGAACTGCTTTGAGCTGTAAGAGTCATTACAAGATTATACATGGAAGTTAAGACTATATGTGTTCCTTACGGGGTAACGCGTCGTGTGTAGGCGTATACGTGGGTTACTAATAGCTATCATATCCTCTTGATGGAGCTTGACAATGCATTAAATGTACTGCATTACATATTTTAATGAAAATAATTAACTTCCATAGCCATTGACAGTCAGTAGAGAATGTTATGATCGGCCTGTCATGACCGAACTGGTAATGAGAATTGAATTGCTTTCTGCCTCTATATACCTTATTCTAGTGAGCCTTATCTTGATGCAGCAGCATTTGAGAAGGTCAGAGGAAGGCTATGTACATTACAGGAGTATTCAAACAGACTCTGCCATCCTGAAATAGTGTATAAAATCTTGTTTTCATCACATTTTCTATTTAAACCAGCTGTAACTCCCTTAGTTTGACTTGTATTGAATTTTCAATCACGGATTCAAAATCTTCACATTTTTCCAATCCTTATGGTATGTAACAAGTACTGATAAACAACATATTAAGAAAATGTTATATTACGTTATTACGTAATTACGTAGATTATAAATAATGAAAAAGCGAACCATACGCAGGATTGGAATGAGATATAGTTTAAAAAAAGGAGAAAAATATTTATGATATTTCAGCATAACTCTTTGTTATATTTGATGGGTATCTATCTCGTGAAAAATAGTTATTTACTCAAATAATGATACCATTAAACAAAAAATAGTAGCATTTAAACTAAGATCCCAATTGAACAAGGTGCTTTGTTTATTAATTGGTAACTTTATAAGGAATATCTGAGATCTTTTCCATCAACATATGTCAAGTATTAAATCCACCATAATCATATTTGTTTTTCTTAAAATCC
>JAPQNM010000015.1:4750638-4762096 GCA_029783475.1 Metacarcinus magister
CACACACACACACACACACACACACACACACACACACACACACACACATTACATCGATTAGCATTATTGAAGAAAAAACAAACTTGTGTATAATGTTTAAAAAGTCTTCAAGTTTACAATATCGGGATAGAAAAAATGACTCCTTGGAAAAAGTTCAAAAAAAAAATACTTGTTTACTTATAACGAAAAAGTATTGAATCAAAGTGTAAACAATAATAAGTGTAAACAAAAAGAGCGGGAAATAATGTTTGTAATCAGAGAGTAAGCGATAATCAGCAATAAAGTCTAAAATATATATGAGATAATAGAAGTAAACATATTCAATAAGAAATATGATAAAAGTGGAGATAAACATAAATAAATAAAAAAAAAAAATACAGCCAATAGAGTTTAGAAATAAGGAAGAAAAAAATACGTGATAACTGAAATAAAAACTAGAACAGAGAGAGAGAGAGAGAGAGAGAGAGAGAGAGAGAGAGAGAGAGAGAGAGAGAGAGAGAGAGAGAGAGAGAGAGAGAGAGAGAGGTGAAGCTGATGTGGCTGAAACGAAAGGAAGGAAGGGAAGGAAGGGAAGGGAAGGGGAATGAAAAATGATAATATTGGTCTCTATTTATCTCTTGACAGGACAGGAAGAAGAGATGATCGGTGGAGACAGGATGGAGGAAAGGGAAGGAGGGAAGGAGAGGGAGGGAAGGGAGGGAGGAAGGACGGAAGGAGAGAAGGATGAGGGAGAGTAAAGGGAGGAGGGAGATAAAAAGGCTGGAAGGAAAGAATATAGGTGGGCAGTGAAGAGAGAGAGAGAGAGAGAGAGAGAGAGAGAGAGAGAGAGAGAGAGAGAGAGAGAGAGAGAGAGAGAGAGAGAGAGAGAGAGAGAGAGAGAGAGAGAGAGAAAGGGGGGGTAGGGAAAGAGAGACAAACTTTAATCCAGGTTACTGTTTCTCCTTTAGTATGACCCAACACAGGCACGCGCGCGCACGCACACACACACACACACACACACACACACACACACACACACACACACACACACACACACACACACACACACACACACACACACACACACACACACACACACACACAGAGAGAGAGAGAGAGAGAGAGAGAGAGAGAGAGAGAGAGAGAGAGAGAGAGAGAGAGAGAGAGAGAGAGAGAGAGAGAGAGAGAGAGAGAGAGAGAGAGAGAGAGAGAGATCAGTGGATAAGACATCAGCCTTCCGTTCCTACTTTCTTTTTCCCTCTCTCTTTCCCTCTCTCCTTCTCTCCTTCCCTCCCTCCCTCCCTCCATCCCTCCATCTACCTTGAGCATCCTCCTCTCCATCTTTTTTTCTTCTTCTATTTCTCTTCTCTCAAAACACAAGTAATCACCATAAAGTTTCATTAAGTAGTGACCATTTTCTTTATTCATTTTAATCATCAGAAAAAAGCTAGTATTTAATGTCTTTTTTTTATTTATTTATTTTTTTTTCTCTCTCTCTCTCTCTCTCTCTCTCTCTCTCTCTCTCTCTCTCTCTCTCTCTCTCTCTCTCTCTCTCTCTCTCTCTCTCTCTCTCTCTCTCTCTCTCACTTCGTCCCTTGCAGTACCTTCCCTTCAGTATAAGTTTTTTTTCTGTTCAATTCTGGTTTATACATATTTTCTCAACACTTATTCCAATACATAATATATTTTCTGTCCTCTCGCATCACTAATTATTTTACAGTCTCACCTCACGACAGTTTCACAGGCAGAGTGTTGACCTTTTCACACACACACACACACACACACACACACACACACACATAATATATATACAAGAAGGAAAAAAAATTACCACTAAGAAGCCTTCCATCACTCCTTCACTGTTTCCTGACGCTATAGGGGAAGGGGGAAGGGGTGAGGATATGAGGGAAGGGGGAAGGGGAAGGACAGGGATGGGCGGGGTTCAGGTGGGCGGCGTACCACATTTCATGGTATGTAAGTTTCCTTGGGGTTATTCTATTCTCGACGGGGTGTCTAGGGTGGAGGGGGTGGAGGGAAGGGATGGAGGAAATGAAGGATGGAAGGAAGGAAGGAAGGAAGAAGGTGAGTGTGTACCTACCTGTCTCTTCCATCTGTATGTGTGTGTGTGTGTTTTTGCTCTCTCTCTCTCTCTCTCTCTCTCTCTCTCTCTCTCTCTCTCTCTCTCTCTCTCTCTCACTAGTATGATCTTTTTTCTCCTTTTCTTCCCCTCACATAACTCATCTCTCTCCTCCTTCATGTTTTTTTTTCCTTCTTCACTCATTTTTTTTGCTCCTTACATATATAAACATCTTCATATAGTCTGTAATTTAATATTCCGCGGAGCTTCAGTAATGGTTGTTGGAAAGGAGGAAGAGGAAGAGAATTCGCTGTCTGGACATTTAAAAATCCCTTAACCACTAGTCGTTTCTTCCTGTCTGTGTTGATTTGATGACCTGGAAAAAGAAAGTTAAAAGCCTGTTTCCCGTTACGCCCACAGTATCGCAGAACCTCACGTGTTATTCCACCGCTGTTCATGAAGCTACAAAACATAGAAAAAGAAAAATCTGTACATCATTTCCTTCCTGGATTCTGATCTGCCGCCTTCCTCACTGTGGTTTCAGCGTCATCACCTCATCACCACCATCTCACCACCACACCACACCAGAGGGAATTGTCGCTTCCATCAACACTCTCATATCCCGCCAGTAAGGAACAGTAGTACAGGTGTGTAAAGATGTTGTGGCTCCCCAGCCCTCACACCACTTGTCTGTGCTCAGAGTATTTCCCCTTAGGGTGGCGCGGGCCGAGGGGACTGCAAGCCAGGTTCAGGTGTGGCCACGTGACTGACTGCACCAACACCTGCCGTCACTTCCTATATTGTGCTGATCTTTTTTGTTTTTCCGTTTTCTTCCTAGTATTGTGCGTGTGTGTGTGTGTGTGTGTGTGTGTGTGTGTGTGTGTGTGTGTGTGTGTGTGTGTGTGTGTGTGTGTGTGTGTTCACGCTCACATAGCCGAGCCGCCCTGCCACGTGTGCCTCCCCTCGTTTGCCGCGCCCCATACCGTAAAGTGTGTGTTCTCAGTGGTGGTGGCCCGCCCGGCAGCCTCCAGGGTGTGCTGTGGACATCCGAGGGTCGCGGTGCTTGTCTCCGCAGCGCCGCGTGGTGACGACCAAGAGTGTGTGTGTCGCAACCAAGGATGGGTCACACGCTTGGTGCCGATGTGGAACGTGACTGTGTTTGTGATGCGATTACGTGTGTGTGTGTGTGTGTGTGTGTGTGTGTGTGTGTGTGTGTGTGTGTGTGTGTGTGTGTGTGTGTGTGTGTGTGTGTGTGTGTTCGTGACAAGTGCACATGACAGATGAGAGACAGTAAATACAATTACTAGTTGAAGGGTGACGGGTTAGGTGAAGTCCTGTTTCAACACACACACACACACACACACACACACACACACACACACACACACACACACACACACACACACACACACACACACACACACACACACTGCTGCTTGTGTGCGTTGTGGACACCCAGAGACAGTTTGTTGACTTTTCTCACTGCTTGCACAGAGAAAGAAGAGAGAAAAGAGAGAGAGAGAGAGAGAGAGAGAGAGAGAGAGAGAGAGAGAGAGAGAGAGAGAGAGAGAGAGAGAGAGAGAGAGAGAGAGAGAGAGAGAGCAGCATCACGTGACCATCATGGGACGTATAACCATAATATGTCTTCGGAATTTTTTATCACCCGTGTTTGTCCAAGCTATTTCTCACGCGTCATGATGGAAAAAAATATATAAATAAAATAAAACTAGGAGAGAAAGGGTGTGTGTTGTGTGTGTGCAAGTACAGCATGTTTGGTGTGATAAATAGCCTCATTGTGGTATATTCTTACGGCACCCAGAGAGAGAGAGAAAAAAAAATTAGTGAAGTCCGAGTGTGATTAAAAAGAAAACGAAATCGTCTGTTTACTTCCCATTTGGCGGAAAATTACCAACTAGTAAAAAAAATAAAATAAAATAAAAAATGCTTTATCTAAATGAGAAACCTATATATTTAATTTTTTTTTTATGCCAGCGTGTAAAGTTATCAATACTATTTTTGATGTGAAACTATAACTAGCGAAAATAATTGGACGGTAAAGTTTTGTTACAACTTTCCATGTTAGAAATAGGATAATATTAGTATCGATATTACCATCACTATTACTTTGACTTTTATTATAGCGTTATCAGAACATTTTGACAAGTTGGAAAGTGGAGGTGAAAGGAGAAACATTTGCTAATAATAGTTGACTCATTTCAGTGTTTTGTTTCTTTCAAGGGAACGAGTCGGGAATAAACTCCATAACTTTCCATTATTTTTTACATCAGTGTCTCCTTTCACCTCTACTTTCTATCTTGTCAAATGTTACAACTGAGAATCATGATAACATATGAAAAAGTGGCAAGGAAATTTATACTGAAACAGGAGTGTTATCATATCATATCTAGTCTAAGCTTACCTAACCTAACCTAACCTAACCTAACCTAACCTAACCTAACCTAACCTAACCTAACCTAACCTAACCTAACCTAACCTAACCTAACCTTACCTAACCTTACCTAACCTAACCTAACCTAACCTAACCTAACCTAACCTACCTTACCTACCTAACAACCTAACCTAACCTAACCTAACCTAACCTAACCTAACCTAACCTAACCTAACCTAACCTAACCTAACCTTACCTTACCTTACCTTACCTACCTACCTCACCTCACCTCACCTCACCTCACCTCACCTCACCTCACCTCACCTCACCTCACCTCACCTCACCTCACCTCACCTCACCTCACCTAACCAAATACTAAAAAACAATAACAACAATAATAATAATACAAAAAAACAAGTTATAGAGGAGTAAAAAGATGAAGAGGAGATCAAAGAGGAGCTCCATCATAACAACCTCTAATAACAGTGTGGTTGGGAAGAGACTTACAGGGAGACAGAACACAGTGTTGATTTTGTATACAGTTACGGGGGAACACACACTCTTTGATGCTAACCCATTTTCTGCCTTTCAATTCACAAGTACAGAAGAGAGAGAGAGAGAGAGAGAGAGAGAGAGAGAGAGAGAGAGAGAGAGAGAGAGAGAGAGAGAGAGAGAGAGAGAGAGAGTTACATAGTACATTATTATATGACTACAAAGACTATGGTTAAGTGGTCTCGTCTGAAATAATTACCTTTGTGCTTAAAACATTTGTTTTGTAATATTTTGCTTTGTAATTATTCATATACTAATTACTATTCAAGATAATGACAATAACAATAACAACAGTAATAGTAATAATAATAATAATAATAATAATAATAATAATAATAGTAAAAAATAATAATAATAACAATAACAATAACAGAGATAGCTAGAAAAGGAAGGAAAAAATTTAGGTAAGGGGAAGAAAGTTGAGTCAGGTTGTAGAGGGGAGAGAAAAAACACCTTTATGTAGACATGGAGAGAAGGTACTGGAGTAAATTTTGTAGATTTAGTGTTTGGAGGTAAACTACTTATCATGTAGGCTATGTAGGTCATGTGGTTATGTAGGGAAGGGGCAGACGAGGAAAGGAAGAGAGTGAAGGGACATTATGTAGCAAAGGAAGGGAAAACATAGCTGGGTACAGATAGAGGGGAGTGAGGTTATGTAGGAGGAGGAGGAGGAGGAGGAAGACGAGGAAGAGGAAGAGGCGGAGGAGGAGGAGGAAAGAGAGGTCACGCAAGGGTAGGTAAGGAAGGGGAGGGGAGGGAAGTTTTGAAGGAGAGAAATATGACAAGAAGAGAAAGGAGGAAGCAGCTCCTCTTGACAATTTTGAAGAGGAAGAAACAGTGATTAAGGTGTGTCTCTTTAAGAAGAGGCACTCATTAGAGAGAGAGAGAGAGAGAGAGAGAGAGAGAGAGAGAGAGAGAGAGAGAGAGAGAGAGAGAGAGAGAGAGAGAGAGAGAGAGAGAGAGAGAGAGAGAGAGAGAGAGAGAGAGAGATGGGAAGTGTAATTCTCAGCCTCACAATGGTAGGTCGTTGGAAGCACAGGTGTGAGGTTGATTAAGACACCTGTGTGGTCGTAACACAGTGTGACGGGAACACAACACGAGGCTACCTGGTGACGCTTAAGTGTGTGTGTGTGTGTGGTGTGTGTGTGTGTGTGTGTGTGTGTGTGTGTGTGGTGTGTGTGTGTGTGTGTGTGGCCTTACCAGTGCTAGGTAGTGCATATATACAACTTTCATTCGCGTGTTTTCTATTCTACCTTCTCTCTCTCTCTCTCTCTCTCTCTCTCTCTCTCTCTCTCTCTCTCTCTCTCTCCTCTCTCTCTCTCTCTCTCTCTCTCTCTCTCTCACTCTCTCTCTCTCGTACTCTCTTTACAAACTTAAGGAATTTATAACGCAGAAGTTAAAGCCGCTCGTTGGTGGTTTTGTGTAAGTTTGACTAATGCATGGAGGAGGAGGAGGAGGAGGAGGAGGAGGAGGAGGAGGAGGAGGAGGAGGAAAGAACAAGAACAACACGTACAAGAACAAGAAAATGGGAAGGGAAGTGAAAGAGAAGTAGGAAGATTGAGAAAAAAGGAGAAAAAAGTACAAATATAAAAGGAGGAGAAGGAGGAGGAGGAGGAGGAGGAGGAGGAGGAGGAGAGGAGGAGGAGGAGGAGGAGGAGGAGGAGGAGGAGGAGATAATTTTTAACGCTTTTCTTCACTTCTCCTTTACATTATCACTAATTACCTCCTACACCTTACCCGCAGGGAGAGAGAGAGAGAGAGAGAGAGAGAGAGAGAGAGAGAGAGAGAGAGAGGAGAGAGAGAGAGAGAGAGAGAGAGAGAGAGAGAGAGAGAGAGAGAAACTGTCCTATGAATTATGTATTTTGTGGAGATTGTATGTTTTCTTGACGATGTTTCAGTATTTTTTCCTCCCTATAGTCCTCCTCCTCCTCCTCCTCCTCCTCCTCCTCCTCCTCCTCCTCCTCCTCCTCCTCCTCCTCCTCCACGTGCTCTTTATATTCTTTTTCATCCTTCTCCTTTTCATCAACATCCTAATTTTGCATTTACTCCTATTCATGTTTAAGCTTCTCTTCTGTGTCCTCCTCCTCCTCCTCCTCCTCCTCCTCCTCCTCCTCCTCTTCCTGACTTTCCTCTCTTTCCCGCTCATTCCAACCCATTCCAACCCATTCCCACCATTTCCTAACCCAGTATAAACCATTCCCAAGTCATTTCCACCCATTTCCACCCATTCCAACCCATTCCCACCCATTCCCACCCATTCCCACCCATTCCCACCCATTCCCGCCCATTCCCGCTGTCCTCCCGCCGGCGTGAAGGTTCCTAGTATGCAGCGGCAGGAGGAGGCGACTCAAGGACCCATGCCGCCCTTCATGCCGCCCTTCGTGCCGCCCTTGAGTGTGTGTTCAGACTCCTCCTCGCATCACTGACACTCAAGCGCCTTGTTAGTGTAAACGGCCTGGCGGGGTGGGCGGCGGGGGCGTGGGTGTGAGGTGATGAGTGGGTGTAGAAGGGAGGGTGGTGGGGTGATGAAAGGAGGGTGAGGGTATATAATAATAATAATAATAATAATAATAATAATAATAATGTCCCCCAACACAGTCCTCACCACTATCACCATCACCACCACCACCACCACCACCACCACCACCACCACCACCTAGGTCACGTGTATAATAGGTGATTAGTGTTCATGTTAAATATTAATTACTCTCCAATCTGACATACTCGAAACACCGTAATGGAAAAACATCGACCTAATAATATTATGATTTTTTTTATGTATTAATTAACTAATGTCACCTGCCGTGCCGTGATATACAGGTTAATGATGCACGGGGAATAAGTATTTGAACTCCATTTTTTTTTCTTTTAGTATATGTGACTTGCTACCTAATTTGTTTCCTTAATTTTCTTTATTTTTTGGTAATTTACTTTTTTCAAATTTTTTTTTTCATATTTTTTTTTGGTTTATTTTTCCCTTATTTTTTCTTATAGTTTCCCTCACTTTCCTCTTTCCTTCTCTCTCTCTCTCTTTTTCCCTCTTTCTACATAATACTGTTTGAACACCTATCACTTCCTTTATTTTTTTTCATATTCTTCGTCATATACTTTATTTTGACACTTTTTCGTCCTCATTCCATTCCCTTTACTCCTTTCTCTTCCTTTACAATTCTCTTTAAATCCTTCTATTTTTTCATCTTCTCTGTAATATAACTAAAAAAAAAACAACAACACTACTATTCTTCCTTCCCTTCTTTCACCTCCTTTTCATACTTTTTAGTTTGTCTTTCAGTTTCCTTCTTGACGAGTACCATTGGGGGCTGTTTTCCCTTCCTTCCTTTCATGTTCCTTCTTTATTTACTCTTTTTTTTTAATATACCTCCTTACACCCCAAAGACACCTTGTTTATCACTCCTTCACTCACTCCTTCACTCCTTCCTTCCTTTCTTTAACGCCTCCCACTCCATACTTGCGTCTCTCATTTTGTCTTTTTATACCATATTTACCTGTATTTGGCTCCCTTGCTCCTCCTCCTCCTCCTCCTCCTCCTCCTCCTCCTCCTCCTCCTCCTCCTCCTCCTCCTCCTCCTCCTCCTCCTCCTCCTCCTCCTCCTAAGTTTTATCCAATTTCCTCCTCCTCTTCTTCCATGCTCGTGAGGAATTGATGTTAATCGTGTCCACAAAATGTTTCAGTCTACCCTAACATCACCCTTCCCTAATTGCCTTCCACCCTCCATTTCACGCCCCCCCACCAATATAAAAGTTTAATTATGCTTCCCGTGTCTACCTTTGTACTCATTTTCATCACCTACGTCATCTCTCTCTCTCTTTTTATTATTTCCGAGTAATTTCTTTCCTCATCTCTTTGGTGCATATTCTTTACCACTGTGTCTATAGTCTCCTTCATTTTCTCTTCAATCTTTGCCTTCCTTGCCCTTTTGACCTCCATGCTCCATTTTCTTTATAATAGCACTCGGCCAATTATTTTTTTTCTTCCTTCACTTTTTCGTTATATTCATCTTTTTGCCTCTGTTTCATCCTGACTTTCCATTAACATTCCATTCATTCATCTCTTTGCCTGTAAGTGTCCTTTTGAAATGGTAATATAGGTATCAGTAACTCTTATGATCCTTTACCTTCTCTTTTCACATCACTCTCTTTCTTACCGTGCCTCACTTTCTCCAATTTTAATGTCAGTAACAGCCGTCATTTTCGTCTGATTCCTCTATTAACCTCACATTCTCCACCTCTAAACCTCACCTTTGTGGACTTAAATTAATAGCTTTCTGATTTCTTGCTCACCTCGCTCACACATTTCTTTTTCTTTCATTTTCCTCAGGCCAATAACCGTCTCCATTTTCTGCTCATTTTCCGCTAATTCCTCTATGCCTCCACGCGCCTCGCCTCCCCGCGCCTCGCCTCCCCGTCCACACACACACTCGGAGCTACGTGTTCTTTCATTCTACCCTTTTTGTCTTATCTCCTACGTCATGGAACTGGCTGGGAGGTTATGCGGTTATGTGGTTTTTTTATGTCAGTATGTTGGCAGTTTTTTTTGTCAACATCATGCGTCACAACCTCATGAAACTTGATCAGAATTACCACCTGCTATAAGGCTGAGTTAACACCAAACGAGTCGAGTCCTGTTCAATCATGAGTCATTTGATGTGATGCATTTTGAAATATAACCGAAAATACGTGTACAAAATTATTAGCTTATTTGATATTTTTTCTTGATTTCTTTGTTTATTAATGTTTTCTATGGTTTCTAAAATTATAAATATTTTCAGATTGTTCAAATATTTTTTTTATTATGTCTTGCCAATAGTATATCCATGGGAGTGTGTGTTGGGCGCCACCTTTGACGCCCCCAACTTGAAACTGCCGCCAAGACTTACAGAATAAAAAAATAAAAAAATAAATCATAACTGTTAAAATATATCCTAACTTTGTAAAGCTTCACCGACATGGCCCCGACCCTGATACACTTCATCCTCGTCTTCCAAGGCCTAACTGATTACACACATTCAGCTGTAGGCCTTCAACTTCTCGCGGATCCTTAAACAATCCATCTCTTGATTCTAATTACCAGTGACTTACAAAACACCGGTTCTCACCCAGTATACAATCTGCTTCTCATCTATCCCAAAGGCACCACCACTACCTCCTCTCCCCCCCACCTCAACACAGACGCCCCCAGCAACCCTTCCTCAATGTCACTCTTACTCTGCTGCCTCGGGGACGATTTCATTTCCTTATTAATGTATTTACCTCCACATCAAGGAGTACGTGTTAGGGTTTTCCATGTCACTTAAGGGAGACAAGGTAAGGGTTTGACAGGTGGTGTTTGTAGCGGTGCACGTCCCTCAAGGCGTGTGTCAACCCTTGTGTTCGTCTCCGCAACGGAACACAAACTGAACCGCCAGGGGAGTGTGCTGCAGGCTATGTGTTGGTGTGTTATTGCACGTTCAAAGACTGTATTAGGAGCTATTTATATCTACAGTTTATTTTTGAGTGATTGTCTGGGATTGTACGGTTTCATTATGTGTTTTTAGTTTATTTTGAGGTGAATTAATGAAATGCAGTGGACAGGTTATTACACGAGGCAGGTTATGTCAGACCTTAAACACCTCTTAGTGGGTCAGGGTGTTGGCGATGAAGGAAAATTTTATGCATTTGAAGTCTCGATCTCAAAGGCATTGTGGTTATCAATATGCAAATTTCCCTAAGATCTTTCAAACATATAAGAAATGCCTTGCCTTGTCCTTCCTCTACTTCCTTCCCTCCTTCACCCCCTTCCCTCCTTCATCGCCGCTGCTGTCCTAACGAGTTTGCTTTAGTTTTTCTCTATTTTTTCTGTCGTTTTTGCAGCAATAGATTCTCGGCCGCGTGGGAGAGAATGAAAAAGAGTGTAAATGGCGCAAAGGAATGAAACAAGAGAAGTAAAAGGGATGATATTTGGTTCGTAAGTGAGAATAAAGAATCGTATTGGAAAGTAAAGGATTGGCAAGTGGAAAATAACAGGTTTTTGTGGTGTTGATTATTTTAGGTGTTATAAATGCGACCCGGTGCAGACGTGACCACTTTTGGGTTACGTCACGAAGCAAGTCACTGAAGACAAGTTATTTTAAAACGTGAATATATTGAATACAGGAAAAATAACGATAGAAATCTTACTTCAAGGTTGCATATATATATATTTTTTTCCTAACCTTGTAGTCCACTGTATTGTATTTTATTTGCGATGCAGTAAAAATTTTGAGTATTGATATAACTGTATCGTGGATTCAAACTTAACGTAGATGTGATATTCGAGGAGAAAGTTTAGTACCGATCCCATTATGAACGAAAACATCACAGCTTGATCAAATTTTAATATGAAAAACCTTTAGCATGGATAGATTTAGGACTGAATGAAAATTTTAACGAATAAAGTTTCAAAAAGTCACACAGTAGAAGCAA
>JAPQNM010000015.1:4783590-4796090 GCA_029783475.1 Metacarcinus magister
ATTACTCCTGTAGTGTAATGTTTATGGAAAAGATATCAGATATTCCTTATGAAATTACCAACTAATAAACAAAGCACTTTGTTCAATGGTATCTTAGCTTAGAAGCTAATATTGTTTGTTTAATGATATCATTATTTTAGTAGATAACTATTTTTCATGAGATAGATACCGATCAAATATAACAAAGATTTATGCTGAAAAATCATAAATATTTTTCTCCTTTTTTTAAATATATTTCATTCCAATCCTGCGTGTGGTTCGCTTTTTCATTATTTATAATCTACGTAATTACGTAATAACGTAATATAACATTTTCTTAATATGTTGTTTATCAGTACTTGTTACATACCATAAGGATCGGAAAAATGTGAAGTTTTTAATCTGTAATGGAAAATTCAATACAAGTATAATTAAGGGAGTTACAACTAGTTTAAGTAGGAAATGTGATGAAAACAAGTTTTTATACACTATTTCAGGATGGCAGAATCTGTTTGAATACTTCTGTAATGTACATAGCTTTCCTCTGACCTTCTTAAATGCTGCTGCATCAAGATAAGGCTCACTATAACTAGATATAAAGAGGCAGAAAACAATTCAATTTTCACCGCCCATTCGGTCATGACGGGCCGATCAAAACCTTCATTACTGACTGTCATCTGTGCTAATGACTATGAAAGTTAACTATTTGCATTAAGAAATGTAATGCAGTACTTTTCGTGCAATGTCAAGCTCCATCAAGAAGATATGATAGCTTTCAGTAACCCACGTATACTCCTACACACGACTTGGTGCCCCGTAAGGACCACACATATAGTCTTAACTTGCACGTATATTCTTGTAATGACTCTTACAGCTCAAAGCAGTTCATAAGTAAGCCTTACGACACGTTTAGCAATTCGAAAGACTTATGTGGATTTGTATAATAAATATCAACATTTGGTGTTTTTTCGTAATTATTTCTACTTTTCGGGAAAAATATTTTTTTTGCTAATGGATTGTGATTTTTTAAAACTATATTGTACATTGGAAAAATGTAACACTTTCGTTTATTAATTGTAATTATTTATTAAATTTTTTATTAAAGTGTGTGTGTGTGTGTGTGTGTGTGTGTGTGTGTGTGTGTGTGTGTGTGTGTGTGTGTGTGTGTGTGTGTGTGTGTATATGACTTCCTTCCCTAGAATCCGCCTACACCCCCCCCCCACCTCCCCACACACACACACACACACACACACACACACACGCACACACATGTATGTTTTCTTAGGTGCAGGACCCTCAAATTTTCTATGAAGCAATAAGGCCAAAGTTAGCAAGCGAAGAGCACAGGATTTTGAGCCTTAGCAAAACATTTAATACACAGCAGGCGGGGGCGAGGCAAGGCTTTGTGACCCGGACGTAAGAGAGAAGAGAGAGAAGAGAGAGAAGAGAGAGAAGGAGGGAGAAGGAGGAAGGACGGAAGGAAGGGAGGAAGGGAGGAAAAGAGGAAAGGAGAAGGAATGAAGGGAAGTGAGGGGAGGAGGGAAGGCAAGGAGGGAAGGGAAGGAAGTGAGGGAAGGGAGGGAAGGGAAGGACGGAGGTAGAAGTCAAGGTGTATTAATAATATTATGAATTATAGTTACATAATTGCCGCTGGAGGAGGAGGAGGAGGAGGAGGAGGAGGAGGAGGAGGAGGAGGAGGAGGAGGGAGAGAAATGAGAAGGGAGGATAAGGAGAAGGAATACAAAAATGGGGGAAGAGAGAAAGAGAAAGAGGATAATAAGAATAAACAGAATAATGTGAGAGAGCGAGAGAGAGAGAGAGAGAGAGAGAGAGAGAGAGAGAGAGAGAGAGAGAGAGAGAGAGAGAGAGAGAGAGAGAGAGAGAGAGAGAGAGAGAGAGAGAGAGAGAGACACACACACCCACCCTTCACGACTAGTAGTCTTTCTCAGGTGAAACACAGGTGTGCAGGACTGTTCTGTTTTCTCTCAATTAGTACCTGCGAGGAAGAAGGGAAGGGGAAAAAGGGCTGCCCTAATTGAAGCTAGGTGAGGGAGGGAGGGAGGGAGGGAGGGAGGAAGGGAGAGGGAGGGATGGAGGGAGGGAGGGAGGGAGGGAGGGAGGGAGGGAGGAAGGGAGAGGGAGGGAGGGAGAGAGAGGGAGGGAGGGAGGGAAAAAATGTAAGACGAATAAAAAGAATCTTATTTTTCTTTTCTTTTTTCTTTCTTTTTTTTTTGCCTATTCTATTCACTTTTTCCTTATCTTGTCTCTCTCTCTCTCTCTCTCTCTCTCTCTCTCTCTCTCTCTCTCTCTCTCTCTCTCTCTCTCTCTCTCTCTCTCTCTCTCTCTCTCTCTCTCTCGCGTAGAAGCTGCAAAAAGTACAATAATAATACACAAAAGGTTCACTTCAGTACGCAGATTTTGTCATTCCTATCTATCAATATCCACAGAATAAATTGTTCTCACTCGGGCTGAACGAACACGAAAAATAACACCGATCATGGTTGAAAAAAAAATAACATTATCTCGATACCAAATTTTTTTTCCCGATATGATATTTATTTGTTCACGTTTCCGGTTTATTATTATGAACCAATTTTTTTTTGTCGAATGAATAAATATCTCCATAAAATTGTTGAGCTTTTGAACGAACGAACGAAATGGTGAAATTGAATGTAACTTGTGACGCACACGCACACACGCACACACACACACACACACACACACACACACACACACACACACACACACACCGAGTACCATTAAACTATTCACCTCTATCAAGGCCTAAGAGGAAAGACGTGTCAGTGTGAAAAGGTTAGCGAGACGAGACAGATGCATCAATACAAAGATTCCCTCAGCTTCCTCCCACCAGGAAGTTGTTGACCCCTTAACCCTCTCCCCTAAACTACATGGTGTCGTGATTCCTGACACAGTGACCCAAGGGAGACGAGACAAGACTGACTGAGTGTGATGTGGTTTTCAAAGCTGGTGATGTAGGAGCGAAGAACACGCTCACAATACCAGTTTTCGTCTGTTTTCCTTATGACAGAAGACTCTTGTGATCGATTTTTTTAAACTTTTTTTTTTCTCTGGTAAAAGTTATCCTGAATTATTTTTGATTATTTTTTTTATAAGTAAAGTGGGTGTTAGGAGGTCCAGTCTATGCACACGAGAATCAAATGTGTTAAGTATGGATCACTGAAGCCTTCCTTTTCCCTTCCTAATAAACCCTACTTCCTCCTCGCTAACCTTCCCTTCAATTACTTTCATCAGTCTCTCCATCAAAACTCCCTCATACATTTTTCCCGTCACAGCAAAGCAAACTTATCCCTCTATGATTATTATACTCATCTTTACAACCTTTACCTCTATGCAGGGGCTCACTAATTGCCTTCTTCCACTCAGCTGGTAATTCCCTCTGTCTCCATGCAAGGCTTACATATCATGAACATCCATTCTACCATTATTTTTATTTTCCACTCCATATTATAACATTTCTGCAGTTATTCCCTTTATACATGCAGCTTTAGCACACTTAAGTTATATGTACAGCCGGGAAACTGGACCATTAAAACGCACTAGTAAATATAGAAAAAAGCCAACCCATCGTCATCCTAACACTGCAATAACGACAAACAACGAATCACAAAACAACATTGATTTATAAAACACGAGGAATCTATGTAGTTTATTATTAACTTTTATCAGAGCGGTACATAACACACACATGTTTCGTACTTTACTGCCATTGTTTGTATCCCCGCTAACAAAACAATTGACCAACCTAATTCACAATACTTCAAACCCAAACCAATACAAAAGATTACACTCAAACTACGACCATCAACACAGCTGTAACTCCCCTCGTTTATACAAGCTAATGCCCTATACATATATATACTCCCTATTAAATAACAATAATACGAGTAACTGCATTGCTATGACACTACTAACAATTATAATTCTTCCTAACAGGTAAGCAGCAGCAGCAGGATGGGCAAGGAAGGCTTATATTCCCTCATCCCTCTAGCGTCTTGCCTCGACTCAGCAGACCAAGCCAAGTAACGGTAATATTATAATTGATGCTACGATCCCCTGGTGGCCTTGAAGTGAACTAAGCTGAGGTTGTGTTATGTGTTATAATGGTAGCGAAAATATATCATTATTAACTATAGATATTACTCGAGTTAGAGAATGTTATGTTTATTTATTTATCAGTACTTCCTGACCTCAGACAAGACCAAGACTAGAACGGGTCCTTTGTTATTTATCAAAGCTTTCTCTTGGTGACAGAATCCTCTTACTCCTCCTTATATCCCACGGGAGAAGGATACGATCTTACACGACCCTTGTTATTCTTTCTCGTTACAACAGCAGGACAAACAGTGAACTTACAGACCTCACCTTCTGTTTGTAGCCTGTGACCGTTGTTAGACTGTATGTGTGTCTGTGTGTTTGCTTGCCCCCCCCCCCCCCCCACCACACACCTCGAAAAAGATCACGGTGGCGGCAAATAGAGCATGAAGTTAATAATGGTAATGGAAGGTAATGTGGACAGGGAGTGAGAGTGAGGCGAGGAACAGTCTAACACTCACACGATGCAGAAATAATGTGTGTGTGTGTGTGTGTGTGTGTGTGTGCCAGTGTGTGTGTGTGTGTGTGTGTGTATGTGTGCCGCCACCAGATTGCACCACTGCTCACACACACACACACACACACACACACACACACGTCGAAGTTCACGAGGAAGAAACAAATCAGACAAGAATTATACTGAGAAAAAACCAACGAGGAAATAGATAACACGGATGACAAAATGTAAAGATGAAATAATTTACTCACCAAGACTCCTCCTTTTGATGCGATTCCCAGCAACGAACTGCAATGTAAAAATAATGATAATGATAAAATAATGATATAACAATGATGAAGATAATATTAATAACAATAAAAATAATAATAATAATAAACATTTCTCTCTCTCTCTGTATGTGTGTAAAATGTCAAGAAACACGCACACGCACACGCACATACACACACACACACACACACACACACACACACACACACACACACACACACACACACACACACACACACACACACACTTTTATCGTCTCACAATCCTGGTTGGAAACAAAGTGAACAATATTGCCAAACGAGAATGTTCATAAATCTGAATATTAGTGTCTAGTATCAAATGAATAAAAAATAAAGTTGTATTTTCATTTCTCTGATGTAAACAGGAATCTAAAACAGAAAAAAAAAATCATCAAACAGGAACAAAAGTATTACAGAGTTGCAAGAACGCTTCGGTGAAAAGATATTTAGGATCACATCATATATATATCTATGTGGAGCACAATATATATCCAGGAAATCACACACACACACACACACACACACACACAGACACAGACACACACACACACACACACACACACACACACACCTTCATTTCAACATCTTAAACATCTCAAGGAAAGAAAACGGAAGCAGCACACATTCCCATTTTCTATTGACCTTGTTGCCGGGGAAACTAAGATAAATAAATAAAAGAGAGGCTGGAAGGGAGGGAGAGGAAGGAAGGCGGAAGGGCGGGAGGAAGGAGGAAATGTTATCAATCAAATCTATTGGGAAGGAGAGATGATGGATACGAGAGAGAGAGAGAGAGAGAGAGAGAGAGAGAGAGAGAGAGAGAGAGAGAGAGAGAGAGAGAGAGAGAGAGAGAGAGAGAGAGAGAGAGAGAGAGAGAGAGAGTGCTTCCTCCTCCTCTTCCCGCCACAGCTCATAATGGGGTTACCTCCTCACATATATAACCATTTGTCATCCATTAATATCCGAACAACACATGAAAATTCAATCCTACTTGGCAACCTCTCTCTCTCTCTCTCTCTCTCTCTCTCTCTCTCTCTCTCTCTCTCTCTCTCTCTCTCTCTCTCTCTCTCTCTCTCTCTCTCTCTCTCTCTCTCTCTCTCTCTCTCATCTCTGACTCAGCTACTGCCAGACTCTACGTAATTCAATGCCCCTTTCCTCACCACCTCCATATCTCATCAGTTGGAGGAGGAGGAGGAGGAGGAGGAGGAGGAGGAGGAGGAGGAGGAGGAGGAGGAGGAGGATGATGGGCCCTCAGAAGCATCACTCACAAGAGGAAGACGTTAGGATGGGACGAGAAAGCTTGTGATGAAGAAGGTTATAAATACTTAAAAGCAACGAAGGAAGGTGAGGGAAAGGGGGGGCGGGAGGGACGGGAGGGACGGGAGGGACTGGAGGTAATAATAATAATAATAATAATAATAATAATAATAATAATAGTAGTAATTACACGTAACAGCAGGCTAAGTTTATCTCACTCCTATCGCCTATCAACTTGTTTCCCTAAGGTCGGTGCAGCCAATCCAGTCGCACTCTCACTCTCACCAAGTCTATCCAATTATATTTACAATTGTATTCCTCCATTGCTAATACCATGTCCTTCAACCTAATTATCTACCTAATTATATCTTCTAATCCTATCTGTCAGTCTGTGTGTGTGTGTGTGTGTGTATGTCGGTCACTCGGTTGTTGTTATTATCTCTCTCTCTCTCTCTGTCTCTCTTCTCTGTCTCTCTCTGTCTCTCTCTCTCTCTCTCTCTCTCTCTCTCTGTCTCTCTCTCTCTCTCTCTCTCTCTCTCTCTCTCTCTCTCTCTCTCTCTCTCTCTCTCTCTCTCTCTCTCTCTCTCTCTCTCTCTCTCTCTCTCTCTCTCTCTCTTCTTACTTGACATCCTGCTCTTCTATTTCTACTTTTTGTTAACATTATTGTCGTCCTGCTCTTCCTCTTCCTCTTCCTCTTCCTCCTTCTCCTCCTCTTCCTCTTCCTCCTCCTCCTCCTACTCCTCCTCCTACTCCTACTACTACTACTGCTACTACAACTTCTACAACTGCTATTCAAGTTCTCCATCAACAGTAATAAGTTAGTATATAGATCGTGTTTGATTTCTAAAAGTTAGGACGAAACCCTGACAACTGTTACAACCCGGAAGTAGAGAGAGAGAGAGAGAGAGAGAGAGAGAGAGAGAGAGAGAGAGAGAGAGAGAGAGAGAGAGAGAGAGAGAGAGAGAGAGAGAGAGAGAGAGAGGGGGGGGGAAACATAGGTACGTGTTGACAAGAAAGGAAACTCGATAACTAGGAACTAACTTACCTATGACACCAAAACCCATTAATTCTCGTAACAAACCAACTCAAGGCGGCGCGATGCTGGGCGGGAGGGAAGGAAGGAAGGAAGGAAGGAAGGAAGGAAGGAAGGAAGGAAGGAAGGAAGGAAGGAAGGAAGGAAGGAAGGAAGAGAAGGAAGGAGGAGAGAGAGAATAGAGATGCTGTGGCCAAAACGGGACTTACATGCAGATCCTAAATTACACGAGACAACACTGAGCAGAAGATGAGATTAGACGGAGGCATTGAGTCACAGTTTACATAGAAAGTGAACCCAAATTTACCACTCCCCTTACTCCTTTCTCTCCTTCCCCTCCCTCCCCTCACTTTACCTCACCTCATCTCACCTTCACTTAATTTTCCTTCTCTTTCCATCTCTCTCCTAGCCATCGTTTACTTTGCTCTCTATTTCCCTTTCCTTCTCTCCTTCCTCCTCGTTTGTGGATATCCTTGTCTTGTGTGTCCGATTCTCTGTCCTTTATTTACCTCTTTTTCCTCTTCTCTTCCTCCTTTTTCACGCATTTCTATCGCAAGCCATTTTAATTTTTTACTTTTCCTTATGTATTATGTGGCTTCATGCATTTTACTTATTACATTATTACTTACTTTACTGATTACTTTCCCTTCAAGGCCGCCGCAGCCAAGTAGTAAAGTGGTGTACTGTACATCCATCACGAACACTCACACTCGTCACCAGTGTATAAACCTAACACCAGCTGCCTACTCACTGCGCCATTATGTCTACACAAACACTAGAGGCGACTTAGTGCATTGAAATTATTACAGGTGCAAGTTACAGAGTACAGGAAGTAATGTAACCAGAACGACGACCAAGGTTAGACTGACTTCCCAGCGCGTAGTGGTAGTGTGGCTCACGACGACTCTGGTTCAAATCACTCTGGCTCGAACCACTCTGCCAAAGCTAAACTACCACTCCCTTGTTTGGGTACTCCGATTGGTCTGGTCGGTTATCAATGTACTTCTTTTAATGCCTTTTTTCAGGTCAGCTTCTACTAGAGGGATGAGGTGGGGTGGGTGGGGATTAATCTTTTACTGTTGTATCCTCTCTTTAATAGTAGTATTTACGGTAGATTAGTGAAATGAAACAACCACATAAGGATTACTGGTCTGTTGCTGTTTGTATGATTTTGTAATCCTCTGTAATCCTTTGTAATGCTCTCCTTTCCCTTCCTCTTATCCGTCCACATCTCTATTTGTATTCCTATTTCATAATCTCTCTCTCTCTCTCTCTCTCTCTCTCTCTCTCTCTCTCTCTCTCTCTCTCTCTCTCTCTCTCTCTCTCTCTCTCTCTCTCTCTCTCTCTCTCTCTCTCTCTCTAAAGCCTAAACCCTTCCCAACACCTTTTAATTAAGTGTCTTATTTACCACCTCCCAAACCTTACTTTTTCCCTCCCTTACCTAAACAACTTCCTTTCCCTCCCTTCCCTCCTTTCCTCTCTCTCTCCCTCCCTTCCTCTCTTCCCTCCCTCCCATACCTGTGCCTCCTATCTAAAATGAATGATCTATCTTTAAATATTTGTTAATTATCGACATTTTACAAAGTTTGTTTATTTGTCATTAATGAATAGAATGTATAAATAATAGTTGTCAACAAGGAAAATAAAAAATTCTTAAGTTCTAAAGTTCTCTCCCCTCACTTCTTCCCTTCCCTCCCACTCTAAAGGACAACTCTTAATTTCCTTTCCAGATTTTTCCTCTCTCTCTCTTTCTCTCTCTCTCTCTCTCTCTCTCTCTCTCTCTCTCTCTCTCTCTCTCTCTCTCTCTCTCTCTCTCTCTCTCTCTCTCTCTCTCTCCTGGATAACCTTCACCCCTTTCACACTTTTTCCTTCTTAGCTCAAAGTTCTTTCCTCCCTTTCCTCCGCCTCCCTTTGCATCTCAGCCTCACTGCTTCCTTTCATTCCTACTCTTCTCATTTCCTCTCCCTCCTTCCTTTACCCAAACATCCTTGTTAACATAGCTTCTCTCCTTCATCCTACACTCTCCCTTCTTACCTCTTAGCCTAACTTTCTCCTTCCGTCCTTACATCTCACCCTCCCTCTACTACCTTCAACCCCTTGTCCCTCCCCGTCTCTCAGCCTCCCAGACACCAGGATTTGGGCTGATTTGCTGATTCTCTAAGTCTACCTCTGCAAATTGGGTCTGGGCAGCGAGGGGAGGGTGTGATGGCGATGATGGGGTCTAGAGGGTGATGGAGGGACTCTTGGGGAAGGGGAGGGGATGGAGGGAGAGGGTTGTGGGAAGGCGTAATGGTGAAGATGTAGTGGGAAGGGGAAGTGTGTGTGTGTGTGTGTGTGTGTGTGTGTGTGTGTGTGTGTGTGTGTGTGTATGTACTGACACTGAGGATCTATACATGAAGGGTAGTGAGCCCGTGCCATCCTGAGCCTCGTGCCTTAATAACCCGGCGTGTGAATGTTTATAGCACCAAGCACATTGGCCACGCCCACCAATGAGCGCATCTGTCCGGGTATAGCAAACACAACCTTAACAAAAGCTGCAAGGTTCTGGAAGGTTCTGGAAGGTTCTGGATGCCTCACGCACTTTGGTTCATCCCAGAGAGCCGTGCCACTGAGAGGAAGGATGAACATCACTCCCGCAGCCAGCCAGGCGGAGTTCCGTAAAGGACAGGCGATGGGAGAAGTCCTACTCGGCAATGACCACAGGAAATTCCCAAAGTGTAGTGTAGCGGCAATGACAAATCTACAGTTCGGATTGAAAAAAAAAAGTGAAGAGTGCAGATGCGTGTGAGGTTCGGTCAAGGACAAACACACACTGGACGCAGCCTTACTTGTGGAAAATAAAGGTAAGCTGCACCAAGGGTTTAGTTGGACAGCTCGTCTGGCAGGCAGGTGAGGCGGAGAACCAAGGAGCTTTGTGCCAGGGGTCGGCGGGCGCAGGGGGAGGAGGGGAGGTTCGGCCCAGCAATGAATCTGTCATCGAGGTCTCGGATCGACATTGTTTGGTAAGTGAGGAAGCATAGACTCTGAATGTTGCACCGCCAACTGAATCAGGAAGTCTCTGAAGCCAGCAGGTGTTGTGTGTCTATGATGGAGATGAAACTATTGAGTCGAACCAGACAGCAGACAGCAGACAGCAGCAGGATGGCCACAGTCTACACCACACAGCTGAGCCAGGATGGTAATGGTCAAGTGAAGCTTTAACCCCATCCTAGTGACGCGCCGCCATATATACTCTCAGAAAACAGCGGCGTTGGAGTGAAGGCGGAACATGACAAGAACAAGACGGCAGAACCATCCTGACGACAGAACAACTCAAGCTGACAGAGATAGATAGACAGTCAGATAGATAGATAGATAGTTTGATAGACAGAAAGATATAGATAGAGAGAAAATAAAGAGTGGGTGAAGAGAGCAAGCTGTTCAGAGCAAGGACAAGCCATCTCCGCCAAGAGCAACAAGCATAGTTTCACACGTTCTCCCAAAAATAGCCACGTGGCAGAAACAGTAAAAAGAACAACTCAAATCACTCTAGCATGACACACTCCTACACTTCACCAACTCAGGCGACAAAACCAACACGACATTCCAGTCCCAGCGGCTTCAAACACACATACACACATACACACACACACACACACACACACACACACACACACACCTCCAGAATCTTATGCTAAAGTCTTGCCCCAAACGCTGGACTGCACGGCTTTACAAGAGCCAAGAAAATACGAGCACACCGTTGATATTGGTAAAAGCCATAAATGCTGATACTGCCACAAGTTGATCGCCACGCCACGCCGCGCCGGGCAGCCAGACGGGCGAGGCGATCCTGAAGGTACCGCAGTGAGTGGACCTTCTAACCTTAACACGCAAGGACGTTAAGATAAAGAATAACACAAGTGAATTAATAAAGCATGTGAATAGGAAGGATTATAATGTCATTTATTCATTAACTTAGAAAAAAATACTTCTTTTGTTCATCTCTTTTCTTTCTTTCCTCGTCTTAAACCCTTTGTCTATCTATTCTCTTTTTTTTTATCATTGTTCATTCTCTACTTTTCTATTTCATATATTTTTCACTCTTCTCCCCTCTCACCTCCTCCTACTTCTCTTCTCTCTTTTCTATTCTTCCGTTCCTCCCACTTCTCTTACCCCGGCTTCACACAGCCAAACACTTAGGAAACATAACCCCCTTTTCCCCCTCCCCTTCCATCCCCCTTTTCATTCCCCACGCTCCTTTTTCCCCTTCACCATCTTCTTTCCCTTCCACTACCCGCCTTCCTCTCCCTCCCAGGGCTGCAAGAGACCATCAAACACTCGCGTCTTTTGAAGAATAGAGAATATTGTCACGGAGAGCAACGGAAAACTTACATCGACGCCTTTCAATACCAAAGAGAGAGAAAGAAAGAGAAAGAGAAAGAGAAAGAGAAAGAGAGAGAGAGAGAGAGAGAGAGAGAGAGAGAGAGAGAGAGAGAGAGAGAGAGAGAGAGAGAGAGAGAGGCAGGCAGAAAGGTAAAAGTGTCTTGTAGCCAGACAAAACAAAGATATATAAAGATAAGTGTTGTGTTTGTACGTGTGTGGGTGTGTGTGTGTGTGTGTGTGTGTGTGTGTGTGTGTGTGTGTGTGTGTGTGTGTGTGTGCGTGTGTGCGTGTGTGGAGGTGAAATAAACAATACAAGAAGGGAGGAAAACTTAAAATAATACCCAGTTCTTGATATTTTCTCCACTTACTCAAGAGATTTAAAAAGTGAAATAGGAGATGTTTTTTTCTCTTTCTCAGTCTTCAGTCTTAGTATAGAGTCACAAGAGGACTGACGCACAGAAAGGAATGATGATGATGATGATGATGATGATGATGATGATGATGAGGATGATGATGATGATACAAAAGGCAAGAAGACAGAAAGTACTTCCTACACAAAAACACACGAGTCTTTACACAAAGGAGAGTGACACTCGCTTACATACACACACAAAACACTCGCTTTTATCTCGCTCCACTTACGGTGATTTACCCTAAAGGTGCAATGCAGGTGTTCAGACTACACACACCTGTACAAACACGACCAAGACAGGTAATGTTTAGGTATGAGTTAAGTTTATATTTTCCTATAACATAATTTAGTCGTACCAAACTTAAATCTTGTGGCAGGAAAATTCAGTACTTTATAATATTATGAATTGTACACCTGCATCAGACAGGTGACAGTCAGGATAACTACTGATTATACTAAATGACGCATCTGTTTGGATTTACATTTATATTTGATGTTAACTTAATCTAACTGAATATACTGCACCGAGAGGCTTTAACTTTGACTTTAACTTTCTATCATGAACATAATGTAAAGTAA
>JAPQNM010000015.1:4803590-4808590 GCA_029783475.1 Metacarcinus magister
TCTCTCTCTCTCTCTCTCTCTCTCTCTCTCTCTCTCTCTCTCTCTCTCTCTCTCTCTCTCTCTCTCTCATTTCTACAACCCAATATGTTTACTATTTTCTTCTTATATACCAAATCCACATCGTCTTTGCATTAATAATAACATAAAATAGTAAAAATAGTTAATTATATATAAGAAAAAAGATTGAATTGTATAAAAAAAAAGCCTCGACAGTGAAATTAAAGTTACTCCAATTTAAAAAGGTATTAGTTAGATGTGGAACCTAACCTAACCTAACCTAACCTAACCTAACTTCACAACTTTAGCTTCGAGTATTTTAATTAAGTTACACCTTCGTTGGGTTTGTGTAGCATAGAAAAAACAAATAAATTGAGAGCAGACAGACCAAATGATAGACAGGTTGGGAGGAAAGGTGAGAGAGAGGGAGAGGGAGAGAGGAGAGGGAGAGGGAGAGGGAGAGGGAGAGGGAGAGGGAGAGAGGGAGAGGGAGAGAGGGAGAGGGAGAGGGAGAGAGAAACACAAAATAGAAAGAATGAAAGAGTGAGAATGTTAAAATAAAAAAAATATATGATTTGTTACAAGAAACTTTCCTATCTACAGTCTATATGCATCAGTCTCCTCACACCCACGCACACACACACACACACACACACACACACACACACACACACACACACACACACACACACACACACACACACACACACACACACACACACACACAGGGCAATATCAGGGTGAAGTATTCCACTCTTAAATCACTTACTCAAAGAAAAATATTGCAAGTGCTACCCCCGAAAGGCTCATACACCCTCACCCTCACCCCCCATAAAAAAAAAGATAAAAAGAAAAGTAGAAAAACGTTCACCAGTTACCAAGTTAGTGCAAAAAAATACTTTCAATTACACACACATACACGCATACACACACACACACACACACACCACACACACACACACACACACACACACACAGTAAAAGGTGGTGGTGTCCTCGCTTCCAACACACAAACACAAGCGACTGTTGCTGTAAAATAACAAAGCTAAAAACACTGCATCCAAGCCATTCGAAACAGTTTGGTAGATTAAAGGGAGAGAGAGAGAGAGAGAGAGAGAGAGCGAGAGAGAGAGAGAGAGAGAGAGAGAGAGAGAGAGAGAGAGAGAGAGAGAGAGAGAGAGGAGAGAGAGAGAGAGAGAGAGATACACACAGACACACAAGATTTTAAAATAGAAAACAATAAATGTATCGAAAAAAGGAATGAAAGAGGAAAGAGAAAAAAGTACAAGATATTGAAATTCTAAATATGACCAGACAGACAGACAGACAGACAGACAGAGGAGCATCGAGTCCTATTCAAGAGTTTAATTTGTTTTCCATCTCTCCGGATTTACACAGAAGGGAGTCAAGTTGAAAACAGAACCTCCTATGCACACTCCAACTGAAATAAAAAAAAAAAACACATTTCAACTCACCAATTCACTTCCCACTTAGCAGCTATTTTCACTCTTTTTCAAACACCCACTTGCACCTCCACAAAGGGTAACACATTCCAACATGCACTGAAGTATTCTCATTATAGTATCATTGTTTCGTTACCATTTATATCTTTCACTGTATATAATGAAAACAAATATTAATAAGAAAAATTAGTTCGTTCTTATTAATTTTAAAACATCTTTATTCACCTTTGTGGTTTATTCTTAACACGATTTAACTTATTTAACACATTTTCCACTGCAAGAAATCCTAATAAACAAACTTTTTCACTCTTCTTGTTATTATTTTGTTTATCTTAACCAAACACGGATTTTCACTATAATTTCTTCCTAAGACGCACATTTGATATTTTTTCTCAATATCAACGAAGAACAATATTTTCATCTAATCTCATTTTCTTCGACAATCTTGCTCACCTTTTCAAACTACAATAAAAACAACTTTTCCCGATGTGCACAAAGCCATGAAAATACAACTTTTATTTCTGGTCAAACGCCTCTTTTTTTTTCCCCCTCTTTTCCCTCCCCCTAAACGACATTTCTATTCCTCTCCCATCTCCGAAACAAGCTTTTTATTCGTCTTTAAATGCCGTTTTTTTTCTGTTTCCTCTCTTTAATAGACGCATTTCCCCCCTTCCCCTTTTCCTACCTCCATCACCATACACACACACATACACACATACACACACACACACACACACACACACACACACGTCTCGAAAACACTTCAACTTTCATAGACCATTTCTCCCTTTGAATCCACAGAACTTTATCTCTCTCTCTCTCTCTCTCTCTCTCTCTCTCTCTCTCTCTCTCTCTCTCTCTCTCTCTCTCTCTCTCTCTCTCTCTCTCTCTCTCTCTCTCTCTCAACACACCCCAACACAAACAATACTTTAATCACCAAACTAAGGTCACCAAGACATTGCTTTCTTCAATCTACCCAATGAAGATTACTTAGTCACCACCACCACCACCACCACCACCCACCACCCACCACCACACACCACCACCACCACCACCACCACCTCTTTCCCTGCAATTCCGTCCAACCTACACCCTGGGGACACTTGAGAGAGAGAGAGAGAGAGAGAGAGAGATCGAGAGAGAGAGAGAGAGAGGAGAGAGAGAGAGAGAGAGAGAGAGAGAGAGAGAGAGAGAGAGAGAAAAGGGATCTTGGTGTTATCCTCGTTATAGTGACAAAACGTTACTATATCGAGGCTGATGACATCCAAAGGGAGATAGAGAGGAAATGGAGGAGGAGGAGAGAGGAGGAGGAGGAGGAGGAAGAAAGTGGGGATAAGGAAGAAAACCATAAGATACAGAGGAAGGAGGAATAGGTACAGAAGGAGGAGAAGGAAGAGGAGGTGCAGGAAGAGGAAGAGGAGGGGGAAGAGAAGGAGGAGGAGAAGAAAGAGTATGAGGAGGAAGTTAGGAGACAGAAAGGAAAATAGTATGAAAGATTATAAATACAGGAAAAGAGAGAAAGAGAGAGAGAGAGAGAGAGAGAGAGAGAGAGAGAGAGAGAGAGAGAGAGAGAGAGAGAGAGAGAGAGAGAGAGAGAGAGAGAGAGAGAGAGAGGAGAGAGAGAGAGAGAGAGAGAGAGAGAGAGAGAGAGAGAGATGGTCTCAGGCTCTGTTATTCACGTTTATAATGACTGTATGTTAAGCAGCTCATTACGAGGCTCCAAAGTTCTTGTTGAAGGCGAGGCGATCACAAGACATATAACTTCCTTGCCTCCCTTCCCTTCCCTTCCCTTCCCTTCCCCTCCCTTCCCTTCCCTTCCTATCCCTTCCTCTCCCTCGCCTCGCCCCTTCCCCTCTCACACCCTGACTTCCACAGAGGAGCTGACTTAACCCACGCTTCTCCCCCCTCCCCCCCCCTAAGAGGTGAGTTCTGATTCCCACCCTCCTACCCACCCCCTCAAAATAACAATAAACTTTACCCAGTCTGCCACCAAAATACCGGTACTTATCACCTTCCAAATGCGGTGTTTTTTTTGTTTTTATTATAAGACCCAACACACTTTTCTCCCATAACCCTAAAATTGTATCAGTATTAGAAGTAGTAGTAATAGTAGTAGTAGTAATAGTAGTAATAGTAGTAATAGTAGTAGTAGTCATAGTAACAGTACAACATGAACTACAAACAGAAACAATAAAAGCATCGTTTCTTCAGTGGTCACCTTGTTGAGTGTACCTTCCCTTCCCCGCCTCAGGTAGTTACGTAGATACACGCTGTAAAGGGGACGGGGCCTCGCGGGGATATGCCTTCAGGGTTCCTTTGTGTCATGGAGAACATTACCCACCGTGTACTCTGCTCAGCCAAGTTATCTAGAGGCTTCCTTCCAGCCATGACCAGGTGATGTGTGTGTATCACCTGTACAATTAGTGCGGGTCACCAGGATGTAGTGAATGAGTATTACGAGACTTGGTGAGCCTCGTCCTCTAATTCACCAAAGTAGATGCCGAAAGGATCCTCTTCTCGCAAAGCAGGGAAGAACGCGGTCATTTTGTCCAAAGGCTTTAGAATGAACTCTTTCACAGAATCTCCTCTTACCCCAACATTTAGGCCAAGCTAAGCCTCCCCGAGTCGTGGAATGGCTAGAAAATTGTTACTCTGCTGGGAGACTATCCCGTACTGGCGGGAGTCGGGTGTGGACGGCGGGGGGGAGGGTAGTAGAGCCTTGCAACGCCTCTTTCCCAGCGTTTAGAACTCTATTTACCCTTGCTCGGGCGGGATAAGGTTCAGGACTTTCAGTGGTGAGTGTCGGCTTGAACCAAGTTGGCCGCCAGTGAGCCCAGGTAGTGTAGCCCTTGGAAGGGCCACAGACGCCTGACCTCACTCTTCCGATGCAGAGTCGGGAATGAGGCGGAAACTAAGCACACGAAGGGGAGCGCACACTCAAGGGAAACTAACGCTTCTAGGGACTTGCCTGAAGGGGAAGTAAGAGCTCAAGACTTCAGTAAACAAAAGTCAAGCGGAAAATACCTTTTCAAGAGTCTATGAGCGGAAAATTTGATGTCACGGGAGAGAGAAAGAGAAAGAGAGAAAGAAAAAGAGAGAGAGAGAGAGAGAGAGAGAGAGAGAGAGAGAGAGAGAGAGAGAGAGAGAGAGAGAGAGAGAGAGAGAGAGAGAGAGAGAGAGAGAGAGAGAGGAGAGAGAGAGAGAGAGAGAGAGAGAGAGAGAGAGAGAGAGAATGAACAGCAGAAACTTTAAAAGGAAAAAAAGATACATATATACAACAGAATAAGGCGGAAGGAAGCAATGAGAGAAGAAGGAAGAGGGAAGGAAGCGGGGAGGTAACTTTATATATCTTTCCTCCATCTCCCTCTTCCTTCCTTAGTTTGAAAAGAGAGAGCGAGAGAGAGAGAGAGAGAGAGAGAGAGAGAGAGAGAGAGAGAGAGAGAGAGAGAGAGAGAGAGAGAGAGAGAGAGAGAGAGAGAGAGAGAGAGAGAGAGAGAGAGAAAGATAGTTTATATTTCATGCCCAATGTCATTATTATTG
>JAPQNM010000015.1:4811090-4813590 GCA_029783475.1 Metacarcinus magister
ACACACACACGCACACGCACACGCACACACACGCACACACACACACACGCACACACACGCACACACACACACACACACACACACCACACACTACAAATAAGATAAATAAACGTTACGATAAGCTACTATAAAGCATTGACAGATAGAGAGAGAGAAAGAGAAAGAGAGAGAGAAAGAGAGAGAGGAAGGAGAATGGCAGGATGAGACTTAGCTAGGGATGAAGGGAATAGAAAATGGGGTGAGGGGAGAAAAAGGGCTTAGCTGGTGTATATAGAGAGTGAGTGAAATTCAACAACAGTTCTAGAGAAGACCTTTGGAAGAAGAAAAGGAAGGGAAGCCAAAGAAAATACAAAATAAGGAGAACAAAGAGAATAAAGATGAGGTGAAGAAGAAGAAGAAAAATGAATAAAACCAAGGAAAGGTGAGGAGGCCAGAGGGATGAAAAAAAATATCATGAATAATATAAAGAGATAAAACAGTGAAGAATAAGAGAGTTTGAGAGTGAGAAAGAGGAAGAGGAGGAGGAGGGAAGAGGAGGATGGTAGGAAGAAGAGGAGGAGGAGGAGAGATAGGATGTGGCTGGTTAAGGAGGAATGGGTGGGAATGGGTGGGAATGGGTGGGAATGGATGTGAGGAACGCGGAGGCTAATGAAGGAGAGGTGTATGAGGGAGGGAGGGAATGAGAGAAGAGGGGAAGGGGGGAGGGTAGAGGGGAAAGGGGGGGAGGGGCGAGAGGGAAATGGGAGAGGTAAGCGAGTGGTAGAAGGAATAAGGGAACAAGGAGGAAATAGTAAAAGGGAAATAGGGTGAAGAGAAAGCACGAGAGGAAAGGAAAGAGGGAGAGAGGAAAGGGAAGGAAAGAGGGGGAAGGTAAGATAATTTAAGGCAGAAGAAATAAAGGAGACAGAGAGTGAGGGAAAAAAGTATTGAGCAAAAAAAATTAATCAAGAGTGCAAAGGAGAGAGTGAAGAAGGAAGGAGGAAGGAAACAGGAAGTGAAGCTGGATACCAATATGAAGGAGGAGGATGAGGAGGAGGAGTACAAAGGAAGAACAGACAGCAACAGTCCTACTGGATCTAACGAGGCTGTCTGTTTAGCTACACTACTACTATAATATCTACTTGATAGAGACAATAGGACAACAAAGTGGAAGGCTCCTCCCCACCCACCCGAATCATTACTATAATATGTAACAGATATAGATTTTCGATTTTTGGCCCGAAATTGAGCACCAGAATTGATGAGGTCGATATATTTCTTTCACATTTAACTATGAAAATATCACTCCTAGAGGAATAATGCATAGAAGTAAAATTATGGAACTTGACATCAGCTATTTAAGGGTGTCGTCATATTTCCAACAATTCATATATTTGGAGAAAATGTAAGGTTTTTTTGAGACCCAAAAATGTGTCATAGTTTCCATTCTCACATCTATAATTACATTACAATTCCATTTCACTACAGCTCAAAAGAACGGACATTTCTGACGGAGGAGGAGGAGGAGGAGGAGGAAGAGAATGTGAACGTAAAAGAGAGAGAGAGAGAGGAGAGAGAGAGAGAGAGGAGAGAGAGAGAGAGAGAGAGAGAGAGAGAGAGAGAGAGAGAGAGAGAGAAGGGGGGGGGGAAGAAGTAAGGGAGCAATAGAGGGTTAATGGGGGGAAGGAGTGAAGGGTTGCAAGCCTCTCATGAACTAGTCGAGGCACAAGACCAATTGGAGGCTGCACTGAAATTGAGACAGGGAGGTCCTTTGTCAGGGAGATGAGGGGGGGGGGAAGGGGGGAAGGGGTACACTGTGTTGGGGAAGGGTATGGGGTTGGGGTAAGGGGAGGAAGTGCTGGAGGAAGAAGGAGAGGAAGGTGGAAAAGTAGGGTTATGGGGAGATGGGAAAAGAATGGTAAATGGTGGCGATGGTGGTGGTACATAGAGAAAGAGAGACAGACAGAAAGACAGACAGAGAGACAGAGCCAATCAGACACACAGACAGATACAACTAAATACAGACAAAAAACAGACACACATAAAAATGACAACAAGGGTGAAGACAAACAGACAATCAGAAACAATATATAACAGAATTAAGGGGACAGACAAAGCCAACACAAAAAAAAAAAAAAAAAAAAAAAAAAAAAAAAACCCCACTAAACCGATAAAGAAAAATAATAAACAAGTAACTATATTTCACTCGGCAAGACTGTTGATAATCTAGGAACTGACTTATATATAAAACGGAAATACCTTGACGCAACTGGCAGTCATAACAAGAGCGCTACTTAGCATTATCATTAGCAACAGCAGCAGTAAAAGTGTAAGTAGGTGGTAGTAGTAGTGAAGTAGAGTAATAACAATAACCAGTACCACAACCAATTTTTGCAGCAGTACCTTAAGTAGTAGCAACAGCAGCAGCAGCAGAAGGCTTTACCAACAACAATAGTAGTAGTAGTAGAAGTAGAAGCAGTAGAAGTAGCAGTAACAGTCCCAGCAACAACAACAACAACAG
>JAPQNM010000015.1:4826090-4836090 GCA_029783475.1 Metacarcinus magister
AGCCGCGGTCTCGAGGGAAGTAATTATTGGCTCAGGCTGTGGGTGTGTGTGCATGTGGGTGTGTCGTGTATGTGATTGTCGCTGCTACACATACTTTCACGTTACCATTACATTACAAGACGTTGCTGTGAATTTACGAGTCATATACACAACGTAGTGCCTTGTTATGCTGTGTTATTTGAGTGAAACAACCACAGCACAGCACACAGACGTGATAAGTTATGTAGTCTGCCAGTCAGGGGGAAGAATGAGTCTGTCTATCTGGCCATCCACGCCGCACACACACACACACACACACACACAATAGAGGTACACACACAACAAAGTACTGTGACTCCACGTACAACACCGTCAAGATAAACTGCCGCAAGACGGACGTGGGAGAACAAGTGTTTCAGGCCACAAAAATATTTAAGCTGTCGAGCGGGTATATTTATGGCCTTATTTCCCAACGCCATATTTTCCCTCGAGCCAGAACAGACCAGAGCAGCCTGGCATTCAGTGTGTGTATGTGTATGTGTGTGTGTATGTATGTTAGTGTCAGCACGCACATATGACAGGCTACACACTGGTTATTGTCAGAAACTTTGCGCTGGAATCTAGTCGCTGCTGTCAGTGAAACCAACATGTGATCAGCTTTTAGGGACAGATTCTTCCTTGTAAGATGACTCAACGAACACTCGGAAGGGAAACTCCAACAAAACTTCCATTGACAGCTTCCACACCACAACTTCCCGGCATCAGAAGCGTCACACTGAAAGGTAGTGGGAAGGACAGCCTCGTTCCATTTGCTTTCTCCGTACAGGGCGTGGCAGAGATTATAGTGATGTTTAGGTTAGGTTAGGTTAGGTTAGGTTAGGTTAGGTTAGGTTAGGTTTAGGTTAGGTTAGTTAGGTTTAGGTTAGGTTAGGTTAGGTTAGGTTAGGTTAGGTAGGTTAGGTTAGGTTAGGTTAGGTAAGGTTTAGTTGGTTAGGTAAGGTTAGGTTGGGTTAGGTTAGGTTAGGTTAGGTTAAGTTAGGTTAGGTTTAGGTTGGTTAGGTTAGCGGGAAGGACAGTCTGGATCGGGCGTGGCAGAGGTTATAGTGATGTTTAGAAAGGGTTCAGGAAGGGTATGAGGTCACGTCGTCTATTGTAGCCTAGAACTAATAACACTTGACAGCATGACAGAAGCTCAGTCCCTGCCACACACAGGATATACACGCACATCACACACACACACACACACATACACACACACACACACACACACATGCTAAACTACAGGCAGAACAGCATCCATGCAGCACACACCACACATACCACACAACTCACAACACACAGCACACGCCTTACAACACAAAAACACATTACCAACAAAATCAATCTTACCACCACCACTACCACCACCACCACCACCACCACCACCATCACCACCACCACTGTCACTACCACTACCACATCCGTATGTCACCATCTTCTTGGTTGAATATATAAATCATTATCAACAATATCATTATCATTACTATTATCATTATTATTATTCATTGTTACTATCATTAATATCCTCCTATATGCAACGACTTCAATAGGAATACATTAAATGAAGCTCCCAAGACCAACATTTAAACCGTCAGTAGGAAACAAAATAAACTGCATAAGAAAAATAAACTATAAACAAATATAAAAAAATGAAACACAACAACATAACACGAAAGAAAAAGAAAAGCCAGAATAAATGAGGCAAGGCAGGCAGGAAGGGATCAGCCCAACGACAAACAAACACACAAACACACAAACACACACAACACAAACAAACACCAAACAAACGAAACATACACGAACACCGAACTAAATTTATGCTTTCCAGTCCCGCCATTGCAAAGCCCAAACTTCCATTTTCCTTCATCTTATATTCACATTCCTTTCTTTATTCTCGTAACATTTCCTTTGTCTTTGTATTAGTGTTGTAATGTATTCACTCCATCTCGACGCTTCAGGCTCAACTTTCATCCATCCCTTAGTCTGCCTTCATCCATATCACTCTCCTCTCTGTCTCCTCGTGATGCTGGATGACATATATAAGCATCTACTGAACTAACTAATAATTATAACATTCTATACAGCTTCATTATGTTGTTTATATTGGGTATAGCTTCTCTGTGTGTGTCTGTGTTGCATTGATCTGTGTTACGCTGCTCTGATCAGTCTCTGTGTTGTTGTTTCAGAGTGTGGTGGACAGCGGCAGCGGTTCAGAGTTCGTCCTCAGAGTGTGGAGGTGCGAGAGGGCGAGGATGTGTTTCTGGAGTGTATAGTGGAGCACCAGCAGGGCAAGGCACAGTGGACCAAGGACGGCTTTGCACTGGGTGAGTACTGGAGGACATGGGACAGCGGGGAGGAAGGACCAAGCATATAACTCATAGGAGAAGAGACTATGATTATTAGGGGAAGGGAGGTTGAATTTCACGGGCTGTCTTGTGTTGTGTTTAGTTAATACCTCTGTCTCCACAAACAGGTCACACACAAGGTAGTTTGGTATAAAATCTAGTGACACAGGTGGTATTTACGTAATCCGCATTAACGTAAACACCTGTACCACCTGGTGACAGCCTGGATCCCTTTTAAAGTGTGTTCGTGGTAGGAATTAGTTATGCTTTCTGAGGCTGAGTTTATTCCCCTCAAATTCTTTCATTACTAAACATCGTGGTAGCATTCTGAAACCATGTAGTAAATTATGGTAATGGTATTTATTATGTTGCATTTTAATACGGTATAATACGGTTTAATACGGCACACTTCACTGGTGTCTTCACTTTTTCCTGTTAAGCTGTGGACAAATTCTGCTTTCTTCAGTTGTTTTTTTCATTTTCCTACAAATTCGACTTTAAAGAATGAACCATCAAGACCACTTGGAACTAAAATGGTCTTACTCTTTTTAAAACTTCTATTTTCTTTCGTGTGTGTGTGTGTGTGTGTGTGTGTGTGTGTGTGTGTGTGTGTGTGTGTGTGTGTGTGTGTGTGTGTGTGTGTGTGTGTGTGTGTGTGTGTGTGTGTGTGTGTGTGGGGAAAGAGACAATTTTCTCTTTCTTTTCTATTATTTTCTTGCCCGAGTTTTGTTGTCCTTAAAAAAAGTCCATTATTGCCCATTACGATGTTGTTGAAGGCGTTGTGATGGCCGTACTTCAACTCTTTACTGCTTTTACTCCTAATTATTTATCTATTAAACACTTACTTGATATTAATGTTTCACGATTCCATCACTTTTACGTCACTTGCAGACGCGCTACTTTTTCACCTTTAACTAATCGAGAATTACATCTGTGCAAGGTTGTGACGGGTATAATCAGGTATAATTAAAACTCCCCAGGTGCCAGCTAATTATTTAAACGTACCTTGTGAAAAATAATTATTGAATATTACTTCTCAACATACGAATGATATACATGAGACACTCTGCTATGCCTGGTTATGTCATGGTTATGTTAATTAATATCATAGTTGCAAAAAATATATATAATACATTTTCATTGCATTTTACACCTGCGAGAACGGGTTGAAAAGGAAAAAATAATAAAATAAAATCAGAGGGAAGGTAACGAATGTATATAAAAACAATAAAATGCCATTATAGACAAGATCACGGTGTTCTATATAAAGTTTACCTAGTTTGAGAGTGAGGCAAAGTCAGGGCTTGTGGACGGCCCTGATGATGGTGTTACTGCATGCCCACAACCCCAGTGCCCGGCGTCCACGGTAGGATGGAGCCGGTGTGTGGGCAGTGGGCGGTGGGCAGAGGTGTGCGGGGCAGCAAAGTAATCCATAGCTGGGTTCGAGGTTCAAGGCCGCCGCAGCCAAGTGGTTAAGCGTGACGCGGTGTACTGTACATCCATCACGAACACACACACTCGTCACCAGTGTATAAACCTAACACCAGCTGCCTACTCACTGCGCCATTATATATATGTCTACACAAACACTAGAGGCGACTTCATGCATTTAAATTATTACAGGTGCAAGTTACAGAGTACAGGAAGTAATGTAACCAGAACGGCGACCAAGGTTAGACTGCCTTCCCAGCACGTAGTGGTAGCATGGCTCACGACCACTCCGGTTCGAACCACTCCGCTTCGAACCATTCTGTTTCGAACCATTCTGCCGATGATAAACTACCGCTCTCTCGTTTGGGTGTTCCGGTTGTTATGGTCGGTCATCAGTAAGGTGTTGAGGCGTGAGTGTGTGTTGTGGTGTGCACGCAAAGGTCATCAATCAGCGGCACTAGTAGAGGCAGCGGTGTGTATGTGTGTGTGTGTGTGTGTGTGTGTGTGTGTGTGTGTGTGTGTGTGTGTGTGTGTGTGTGTGTGTGTGTGTGTGTGTGTGTGTGTGTGTGTGGAGAGAGGGAAGTGATATCCGCCACACAATATCCAGGTAACAATCAAATTTCAGTCTCAGGAACACGTACTCTTATCCAATTCCTCTCTCCGGTCTGCCGCCCCCGCCCCCCCAACCCCCCGCCCCCGCCCATTCACCCAACACTCACCCACCGCAATGGACACTCAGCCACCCACACCCACACCCACAACCATGGATATTCGCTCCCTGATTTACCTTCACACGCCAAGATACAAAGCCACACACACACACACACACACATCTACACTCACCCCTAATCAAATGCAAACACACACACACACACACACACACACACACACACACACACACACAGGTGAATTTTTTTTTCGCTACCTGCACGACGCGTTGATAGGGACCTGAAGGAGGGGAAGGAAGGAAGGAAGGAAGGAAGGAGAAGGAAGGAAGGAAGGAAGGAAGGATAGGAAGGAAGGAGGGAAGGATACACGCTGTAATGAAGATGGAGAAGGGATTGAGAGAAAAAAAATTGCTATCTACTATTATTTCTACTGATATTATTATTATTATTATTATTATTATTATTATTATTATTATTATTATTATTATTATCATTATTGCTATCATTATCATCATTATTATTACCATTATAATACAAACAGAGGTGAGGGAGTGGGAAGGAGGAGGAGGAGGAAAAGGGACGGACGGAGAGAGGGAGAGAGAGAAAGAGAGAGAGAGAGAGAGGTGTGGATGTAGAAGGGTGGATGAAGGGGAGATGGGAAAAGAGTTTTGTACATGACTGGCATAACTGAAGGGAAAGATGGAAGGGAAACGAAGGAAGGACAAGGCAAGGATGGAAGGAAACCGATCGAGGGAAACTTAGAGAAGAAAGGAAACACGCAAGGAGACGGAAGAGTAATATTAACATAGAGACGGAGAGGAAAGAGAGAAAGGAGATATAGTTAAGAAAATAATGAAGCTTGACAGGTGATAATTGCTAGGTTTTTTTTTCCCCGATACTAAATTACAAGGTATTAAACGTTTTCTATTTGTATTCAATAAACGTTTTCAGGTCATTTTCAGGTGGCTTGTGTAAACGTTTTCATCTCAGCGTGAACCAGATTTTTTCATTAACGGTCAAGAATCTCATTATGTAAACACTGCAAGCACGTGTTCTATAAATCCTCAAACAGGTGGAATGTTATGTAAACCATTAATCAAATCAACACAAACTAAACACGTAAGGAAAGAGTGAAAGGGGAGTTAGTGTTACCTATAATTATGAAGATTTATAATGTGAGAAAATACATCACAAACAAATGACGATCGCTTTTCATAAACGATAAACTCAACACATCAATAGACGTTTCCAAGAGCAACTGCTAACGTAAATAATTGAGGTAACGTTGATAGGGAATACAAATAACACATCTATATTTTATACCGACGAGTGACCAACATGTGGGAATGAAATAAATGCTTCCTGTGTATACCTGTCCAGATAAAACACACCAATGCGAAGAGGATGTGACTCTCTGAAAAAAATAATAAAGTTAGTTTCTGTTGATGACACTCGATAAGCTCAACATGTGGATATGAAGAGCAGGTAAATGTTGTGTGTGTGTGTGTGTGTGTGTGTGTGTGTGTGTGTGTGTTTATATTCGGTAAGCTAAACGGAGTCTGTTGCAACATTTATACGTGAAAAATACATATATACAAACTAATACATTTTGTGGATTATCACCGCCAGGATAAAATTTACAGAATGTTCGCCGACAAACCGCTTAAAAATGGCAACAGTACATATATATATATTTTTTTTTTCCTACCCCGTTTTAATTTTAACTTACACACACACACACACCAAAAGTGCGCGCATATAAACTCGCAAATAACCAAAGCACTAAAGGAGCGAGTGAATAAAACAAATTGTGAGAGAACTGGAGGCTGGCAGTTTGATTGTTTTTAATTAAGAGAGAGGAATGATGCAAGGAAACAGAGAGAGAAAAAAAGAATAACACTACGAAAGACGAAGAAACAGAGGTGAAAACGGTGTTATACGAATACAGGAGAAGAAGAATAAGGAAGAGGAAGAGGAAGAAGAGGAAGAGGAGGAGGAGGTTAACCAATACCACCCACCATCTCCAATCACCAAAACAGTAATAGGAATAGGGAAAAGATAAAAAAAAATAACACACATACATTACGTAGCAGACAACCTAAGATGGAATGTAATGTGATGTATCTTGCATGTTGTAAATCTTCTTAGTTAGGTGTGACAAAATTAGTTGGTTATGAGAGGACCAGAATAGTAATAGTAGAGTCCGTTACTGAGAAAGAAACTAGACCAGCACACTTGTTATACTAAACCTTTAATAAGAAAGAGAGAGAGAGAGAAGGAGGGAGAGAGAGAGAAAAAAAAAGAAAGAGATAAGGGTATTTTATCTAATATATAGTTACTTCGCCAAATGAACAACAAAATTATCTCATCCCCATTACCTGCGAATCACTCTCTCCCCCCCCTCTCTCTCTCTCTCTCTCCACGCCCCTCCACCCTCCCTTTAAACAATTCCATCACCATCACCTTCAAGGACAGACAGCCTCCCCCTCCTTTCGCTATCTCTTTCATGTCTCCCACTACGATATTTTACACCCATCCCTTACTCTTCCCTCCCATCTCCCCTCCCTCCACCCTACACTCCCTTACCTTATGTGGGATAATTTTCCTAAGATAACGATACGCTCCCCCTCCCTCCTCCTCCTCCTCCTCCTCTTCCTCCTCCTTCTTCTATAAGTGTGTTCGGCTCCTTGGCAGAGTTTCCTTCTCGGTTCCGAAGCTTCGAGGATTTTACAGCCAATCCCGCGCCGAAGCTGATGTGGAGCCTCATTTTAGCGCAAAACTATGATCAGGCTTCCTAACGCTCCCCCACTTCCCTTCCCTTCATCTTCTTCCCCTTCCCCTTCTCTCCTTCCCTTCCCCACTCCCTCTATTTTATCCCTTATCTCCTCCTTCCCCTCTCTACCCACTCTATCCACTCCTCTGGTTCACACACACACACACACACACACACACACACACACACACACACACACACACACACACACACACACACACACACAACACACACACACACAAGTTAAGAACCAAACTTTGAAGCCCACACAACTTAAATCTCTAATTATTCCACCTTCAAGATGAACTAGAAAGTGGAATTGATGTCAAGCTCTGGCCAGCCTCACCTCAGCGCCTGCCGTCCCCGCTCTGCCGCCCTGTCACTGTACAAAACAATAACAGAGGTAGTGTAATAAAATCGCCTCCCTCTAGGACCAGAATATCTCTCCCGGGATGGCAGCGCTGGACGACTTTGATAAAGACTATACGATGAAACATACTGTCCTTGTATGAAAGGGAGTTAGATTCCAGCACCAAACAGACTAGGATAGAAAATTGTAAGAGGTATCTGTGAGCATCTCTTCTCTGTTACCCATTCCTCACTGCACCAACCTGTGAACCAACTAAGGTTTTGCTGCACGGAAGGATCAATAAGAATACACAGTGTAGATGAAAGGAACACACCTGGAACACACCTGAACACGAACTCAAGGTGAAAACAGAAAACCCAGCAAGTGAAAACGCGAGGTAAATTCAGACGAAGGTTTGGTAAATGAAAAGGAGGGAAGGACAGAGGGAGAGAGGCTAGGGATCTGCAGGAGGAATGACGGAAACAAACAGGACAACATGTATTCCTGTGCATGCTGGCGACATAACACGGTCCAACATCCACCTCTGTCCCTCACACGCTCAGGAGAGGAGAGGAGGAGGAGAGAAGAAGAGTAAACAGAAAACACTACTAGGAGACGAGAAGTAAGGAGACAAGAGGAGGAGGAAGAGGAGGAAGAAGAGGAAAGGTAATATTGAAGAAAATTCCGGAAAACGATTAATGTAACAAAGATTGACGATGTTACTTGTTTGTTACGCATCTAAATTACTCTCTCTCTCTCTCTCTCTCTCTCTCTCTCTCTCTCTCTCTCTCTCTCTCTCTCTCTCTCTCTCTCTCTCTCTCTCTCTCTCTCTCTCTCTCTCTTTTCTGGGCTGTGATCTTACACTTGACCTCACATGAACTCGTGACCTCTGCGGTAATCTCTCTCTCTCTCTCTCTCTCTCTCTCTCTCTCTCTCTCTCTCTCTCTCTCTCTCTCTCTCTCTCTCTCTCTCTCTCTCTCTCTCTCTCTCTCTCTCTCTTTCATGGTTTGTTTAGTCACTAACTTTAAATGTTTGCTCTTCTTATCAGTTTAATTCAATTTCGTTTCATTATCGTTCATTTCTTTTATCATCGTTCAACCTGTGTCTCCACCTCCACCTCCACCTCCACCTCCACCTCGGGCAGTAGTGTTTAAGCTGAGTCTCTGCTCCTTTACCTTCCACAATAGGGAAACAAAACACTTCCTAACAACTTGACCTACACACGGAAGCACCTGACCACCCACTACCCACCCACCACACCCACCCATTACCACCCATCACCACTTCCCACTCGCCACCCACCACCTATCACTTCTCATCCACCTCCATATACATGACCAACACTTCCCTTTCAGCCTATCACCTTTAACACACTTCCTAGTACATGTTGTTCTTGCATAGTTGCAGACAAATATATAGTGATGGTGGTAGTATAGTATTTCTAGTTGAACAATAAAAACACAAACTATATAGTGATGATTTTAGTATTTTTAGTATAACAATCACATGGCAATTAGTTGAATGGAGTCAGTGCAAGCTACATCAACATAGTGGTGATTGGAGTGTTAGAAGGGCAGGGAGGCAGGGAGGCAGGGAGGCAGGGCGGCAGGGTGAACATTAACTAGAGGTAAATGATTAACTCTTAAAGCGGTTCTCGTGACGGCGGTAAAAATAACACACACACACACACACACACACACACACACACACACACACACACACACACACACACACACACACACACACACAGTCAAGCTTCCACTGCCAGTCTTCATAAATATACTGAAATGAAACTGTGTGTGTGTGTGTGTGTGTGTGTGTGTGTGTGTGTGTGTGTGTGTGTGTGTGTGTGTGTGTGTGTGTGTGTGTGTGTCAGATAACTAAAAAGAGTATCATATAACATCAAACAATTATTTTCCTACTCATTGTCTTCCTCTTCTACCTCTCATTCTTTCCTCCATCCTCTCTACCTGCTTCCTCTCTCATTTTTTCCTCCTCCTCCTCCTCCTCCTCCTCCTCCTCCGGCAGTGTTACACAAGCTAACACTTCTACATCGTACCTAAGGCATGAAATTAATATACTTTATAAAGATTTCTCTTCTCGTTGTAGTAGAAGTAGTAGCAGTAGTAGTAGTAGTAGTAGTAGTAGTAGTAGTAGTAGTAGTAGTAGTAGAAGTAGTAGTATAATTCCTCTATTTCTTTATTACGTAGTTGTAGTTGTGAAGAGGTTAAATGAATAGTATATGTAGTGAAAATGGCACTCCAATTAGGTGAGCGTGGCAGTGTCAGAGTAGCAGCAGTAGTAGTAGCAGCAGCAGCAACAAAATTGGTGATTGTAGTGGTGGTAGTGGAAGGACAAGGCTGGGAAGTAAAATTCTAACACTACTGAAAGAGTGGAAGTTGTGCTATAAATTGTT
>JAPQNM010000015.1:4851090-4861090 GCA_029783475.1 Metacarcinus magister
TTATATAAAGGATTTCATGTATACGACAATAATGTTAAATGTTGGCGAAATATTGGTAACACCCATTTTTTTTTTTTTTCCCATTTATATTTGAACATCCGAGTATCAATTTGACTTTACACATGCGTGCCAACTTTTGTGTTAGCTCAACGTCTATTAGTTTTTTTAAATTGCTCTCTCTCTCTCTCTCTCTCTCTCTCTCTCTCTCTCTCTCTCTCTCTCTCTCTCTCTCTCTCTCTCTCTCTCTCTCTCTCTCTCACTTATTATATACATTCTCTCTCTTTTATATCATATGTATCATCTCTCTCTCACTTATCATCTGCATCATTTTTTCTCTCTCTCTATTTATCTATCTATCTCCACCACAGGTTTCGAGCGTCTTGTCCCCGGGTACCCTCGCTACTACTACGAAGGTGACCCAACGCGAGGAGAACATCACCTGCTCATCACCGGCGTCACACTCACCGAGGATGGGGAGTACCAGTGTCAAGTTGGTCCCACCGCTGTTAGTCCTCCTATCTGGACTGCCGCCAACGTTACAGTTATATGTGAGTGTTTGGGTGTTGGGGGGAGGGAGGAGTTAATGTTTGAGTGTGTGTGTGGGTGTGGGTGGGTGGGTGTTTTAGGTGTTGTGTGTGTGTTGGGGGTGTTGGGGGTTGGTGGGGAGGTGGGTGCTTTAGGTGTTGTGTGTGTTGGGGGTGTTGGGGGTGGGTGGGTGGGTATGTGTGGGTATGTTGTCATTCTTGTTATTTGGGTTTAGAGATGAGTAATTGTGGGCCCCCTGTAATTGTGACGCAGTGTGTTTATGTGTGTGTGTGTGTGTGTGTGTGTGTGTGTGTGTGTGTGTGTGTGTGTGTGTGTGTGTGTGTGTGTGTGTGTGTGTGTGATATGAGCAGAAACGTGGATGGAAATAAATGAACAGCTACACACACACACACACACACACACACACACACACACACACACACACACACACACACACACACACACACACACATACGCACACTATAATACACAGGATATAATAAGATGAACAAAATGCAATGAAAGGGTGACACGTATAAGACCCAGATTAACATTATGGCCAAATAAATAATGAATATACAAAGAAACGAGAGAGAGAGAGAGAGAGAGAGAGAGAGAGAGAGAGAGAGAGAGAGAGAGAGAGAGAGAGAGAGAGAGAGAGAGAGAGAGAGAGAGAGAGAGAGAGAGAGAGAGAGAGAGAGAGAGAGATTGTCCTGGATCTTAGGAAATTAGCCAGCCACTGTTTCCTTTCGTTCATCCCCTCTTCCTTTTCCTTTTCCCCTCTCTCTGTCACTCGCTTGAAGCTCGCAGATAATGGCCACTTAAAGGCAGCAGCTAAAGTCACCATTAGGAAACGTCAGTCTTAATCGTATTTTTACAGATCCACTCAGACTGTGAAGTAAATGACTCTTTTAATGACAGTCAACCATTGAAATCTTGGTCCTTCATTCCTCATTCTCTCGGTGATTAAGAGCAACGGGTCTTGAATTTACATTAGTTCCTTACGCTGCCGCTCTGTCTGTCTGTCTGCTGGGGATGGTAAGGTGTGGGAGACGTGGAGGTAGTTTGAAGCTGTAAGGATGTGAAGAGATGGTTCCTCCTTAGTTGGCGAACCAGTAACTCTTTCATATGTTCAAGTCTTTATGCAAACTACTAAACCACCGTCTTTTAATTTTGTCATCGCATAGTTTCAAGGTCATGACTTTTTTTTTCACTGATCAGATCTATATAAAACATACTTTAAAAAAAAATCGGAAAACAATATATGTATGAGTTAAAAAATAAATATAAATAAAAAACAGACAAGTTGCATATCCACCAAGGAACTGAAGGAACTACAATGTACATGAATACAAAAATAAAAGATAAAGAAAAACAAAGAAAAACATTAATGAAAACTGGGAAAAGACAAATGAATAAATGAATAAATAAACACTAACGAAGTCACTGCTTAACATACAATTTCTTTTAATACATGGATATATTCATTTGTATAACACCGCCGGAGACAAATATTTATACATGTACAGAGCGTGGTGTTGGAGGTACATAGTCAGCTGGGAATCAAACCCTGACCCACTAAACCTGAAACACACATACACAAAACAGTAGTGGATGCTTCCTTGCTGTACCCCACGAAAAAAAAATAAATAAATAAATAAAAACAAAAGATACAAAAACACACTACAATTAATATTCAAAACGCAACTTGCAAACAACGAGAAATAAAACAGTGAACTCATTATTCCAAAAAAAAGAAAAAAAAGAAAATTAAGTAGAAATGTAATATTGAGGTAAAATGGAATGCAAGTGGAAACAGAAAGGAAGGAAGCGAGACAGACAGGTAGACAGACAGACAGACAGACAGACAGACAGACAGACAGACAGACAGACAGACAGACAGACAGACAGACAGACAGACAGACAGACAGACAGACAGAGACAAGGAAAAAGAAAGATAAAAAAACACATGAAATACAGTCGCAGCGTAAAATGAGAGAGAGAGAGAGAGAGAGAGAGAGAGAGAGAGAGAGAGAGAGAGAGAGAGAGAGAGAGAGAGAAGAGAGAGAGAGAGAGAGAGAGAGAGAGAGAGAGAGAGAAATGAAGCATACATCACATAGGTGTTATTACTCTCCTTTGATGCTCTCTCTCTCTCTCTCTCTCTCTCTCTCTCTCTCTCTCTCTCTCTCTCTCTCTCTCTCTCTCTCTCTCTCTCTCTCTCTGTCTGTCTCACTCTCTCTAATTGTCTTCTTAGTCTTCCTTAAAACTCAATTTCCCTTTAATAGTTGCCCATCCATCCTTCTCTGTCCCTTGGAGACTCATTGCCTTTCCTCCTCTACCCTTCCCTTGTCCCCCCTTTCCCTCCATGACATTACTTCCCTCCCCTCCCTCCCCTCCTTCCCCTACAAACCTAATCAGTCCTTCCTTCCCTACTCCCTACGTGCTCGTTTTCTTTCAATATCTCCGTGTTCCTTCATTCATTCACTTTAATGAATGTTTTTTTTCTTCCTTCCTTCCTTCCTTCTTTCTCTCTCTCTCTACTTTTTTTTCCCTTTTCTCCCTCCATGCAAAAACTCTCTCTCTCTCACACACACACACACACACCCATCCCTTCACCATGAAAATCCCTCCCTTTTCCCCCTTCCCTGCAGGCATAATCCCTCCCATTCTTTCTCTCCCTCACTGATAAACTCATTCCATCACCCCTTCTGTACTCCCTCTCACATTCCTAGCCCCTCCATCCCTCCCTCTAGAGTCTCACACCCTCCCTCATTCCTCCCACAGTGGCTCCCTCCTCGGTGACGATCGTGGGCTGGGAGAACGGTGCCGTGGTTGAGGTTATGGTCGGGTCGTCCCTAACGCTGGAGTGCTTGGCGGCTGATGCTCGCCCGGCCCCGAGTGCAGTCTGGTACCGCGCCGGGAGGAAGGTTGACCCAGGTAAGAGTTGGAGATTTTCGATGTGGTTTGATGTGGTAGTGTTGTAGTGGGGTGTTTCTGGGGTGGTGTAATGGGTGTGTATGGGGTGTTCTGGGGGTTATTTAAAGTTTTTTTTTTGTTTTTTAAGGAAGATTAGAAAAGTTATGAGTGTTTTGGTATGTTCATTAATTAGATTTTTTTTTTTATATACATTTCATAATAATATTTAGAAGATGAAAGGATATTTTCTCTCAATTTCAAGTTTTGTGTGTTTCCTCTTTTTCCTGTTTTCTTTCTTTTTCTCTTCTCTCTCTTTTCTCTCTCTTTTTTAGAATTACTCACGTTTCTTTTTCCTTTGTATTCTTGTTCTTCTTCTGGTTGGTTTACCTTTAGCCTTTCTTCCAAGTCTGCCAATCTCTCTCTCTCTCTCTCTCTCTCTCTCTCTCTCTCTCTCTCTCTCTCTCTCTCTCTCTCTCTCTCTCTGCTCCTTTTTCGTTCTTTTTCTCTCCATCCTGTCGACATTTCTTACCATTTTTGCCAATTTTTCTTTTCTCCAATTCCTTACCACGTCTAATAATCCATCGCTTTCTCTCTCTCTCTTTATTATTTTTTTCTTCTCTCTCTCTCTCTCTCTCTCTCTCTCTCTCTCTCCTCTCTCTCTCTCTCTCTCTCTCTCTCTCTCTCTCTCTCTCTCTCTCTCTCTCCTCTTCATCATCTTCTTCTTCCTCCTCCTCCGAGACCAATATCCCCTCCCTGCCAGGTAAATGAGAGAAATTATTTACCGAAGCTCTGCACAGGTGAGTAACGACGCTCCGATCGCCGCCGCTGTAATTGAGCAGGTGTTGATGTGTGGGAACAGGAAGAAGAAGAAGAAGAAGAAGAAGAAGAAGAAGAAGAAGAAGAAGAAGTAGTAGTAAAGGAAGAAGAATAGAAGGAAAGAAATACCAAGGAAGAGCAGACAGCACCAGATTTGTTGACTCTTACGAAACTGTATTGGATAAAGTACACAATCTAATCTGAAGTGAGAGGCAGAGGATAGTAAAGGTGAAGGCTCCTCCTCACCCACCACAGAACAGGAAGACATAGAGGAAAATATACAGCTTGAAAAAAAAATGAAACTACATGGAATTATTTGTTGATAAGAATGAGATAAGGACAACCATCACTACTACTACTACAGTACTACCCAGACAATAGATAGATACCATGCGATGTCAGACCACAAACAATACTTCACTTCAGGATTATACAAAACCATAGGCACACAAAATTATACATTAACAACCACTTGAACATATCCATTCAACAGCCAATCATATCGGTTAACACAAACTCAGCCAGGCTTCAGTTCAACAGACTAACCTAACCTAACCTAACCTAACCTAATCTAACCTAACCTAACCTAACCTAACCTTACCTAACTTAACCTAACCAAACTTAACCTAACCAAACTTAACCTAACCTAACCTAACCTAACCTAACCTACCTTACCTAACCTAACCTAACCTAACCTAACCTAACCTAACCTAACCTAACCTAACCTAACCTAACCTAACATATAGCTACGATCCTGAAACTCCAACCATTGCCTCATAAAGAGATCATATGCCTGCAGTCCAAACCTCAACCACAACCACTGCTACTGCTACTGCTGCTGCTGCTGCTGCTGCTGCTGCTGCTGCTGCCTAGTGGCTTCACCGTGACCCAGGCAAAGGGACTCTCCAAGTGCTTCACCTTGTCCAAAGTGACCTCAGAGTATGAAGCACGGACGTCATATTCCCTGAAGTGAAAATAATTTATCCACCTATACCAGGAAGAGAAGGAGGAGGAGGAGGAGGAGGAGGAGGAGGAGGAGGAAGAGGAGGAGGAGAGGAGGAGGAGGAGGAGGAGGAGAACAAAATAGCATTGAAAGTAACATGAGACAAAGCCTACTGTCTTATAGCAAGTTTACGTGATTGAACAAATACCTTTCTCGTGCAGATCTTTGGCTGCTTGTATACAGGCAGGACAGAAAAGTAAAGAGGAAGAGGAAGACGAGGAGGAGGAGGAGGAGGAATAAAGAAGAAGAGAAAGAGAAGGAGAAGGAACAAGGAAGAGGAGGAGGAGGAGGAGTAACAGAGGTATACTGGAAGATATTCTCAGATAATGGATAGTCTGTTGCATTATAATGAGATTAACTTCTTCAGTCTATTCAATTTCTCAGATATTCACTACTACTATGATAGATGGAGGGAATAGTGAGGAGGAGGAGGAGGAGGAGGAGGAGGAGGAGGAGGAGGAGGAGGAGGAGGAGGAGGAGGAGGAGGAGGAGGAAAATGGATTAGAGGCAAGAGGGCCTAAAAGGGAAGGAGGGAATGGAAAGGGGATGAACGAGAGAAAAAAATGAAGGAGGTGAGGGAGGGAAAGAAAAGATGGAGGAAAGGGATCAGAGGAAAGGGGCAGTGCGGAGAGGAAGGGAATTAAGGAAGAAAGGAAGAAGGGAACAGGGGAGGGAGAGAGAGAGAGAGAGAGAAAGAGCATTGAGGGGAGGAAGACCAAAAGAAAAAAAGAAATACAAGGTGAGGAACATTGTTGTTGGAATATATTTAAATCGAAATTTTTGATATTTTACTTTGTGTCCCAAAATCCACCTTGACTCTCAAAATAATGCATAATGGCTGACGCAAAGTAGAGGCTGGAAATCTTGACTCTGGAAGGGAAGGGTTAGTGCCTGGAACAGAGAAGCGTCATTTGGCGGGAGATTTAACGCTCTCCTATAACCTTAGTCGACCTATAACTTTAACCTGTAAAAGCAAACTCAGATGATATTCAATTATATATAAAAAATAAAAATAAAACAGATAGACAGCCACTGAAAGGTAGTGACTGACAGACAGCAAATAGACAGGACATTGGGAGCTCAACTTTTCCATTAATTTTCATTAATATAAACTTCTGATTGCGTAAAGCATGACATTACGAAGTCAATAAGAGAAGTGAAGCAAGAAAGGATGGCAGGGAGGGAGGGAGGGAGGGAGAGAGAAGGAAGGAAGGAAGGAAGGAAGGAAGGAAGGAAGGAAGGAAGGAAGGAAGGAAGGAAGGAAGGAAGGAAGGAAGGAAGGAAGGAGAGCTTGAGGAAGGGAATAGGATACTAGTAAGGAAGGAGGAAGGTGAGGGAGGAAAAGAGAAAGAGAGAAAGAGGAAGAGTTTTCTTTACATATATGTACTACGCATACATACATAAATATATACATACATACATACATACATACATACATACATGCATATACTCACAACTTTCTCCGATCATTATCTTTGATCTAAATATTCCTTTCTCTTCTTAGATAACATTAATCTTTTCATATAATTTTTTTCTTCCCCACTTCTGTTATCTGTTTATCTTCACGTGGTTGACCTTGCTGACTCCAGTGTTATCTTGTTATCTATAAGGTTTCTTTTTCATATAAAATCGTGACCTTTCTCTTTTTTTTCACTCACTCTCTCTATCTCTCTCTACTTGACTTTGATTTTTTTTTCTATCATCATCTTATCATTTTTTTTCTAATATTTTTGTTCACACTTACATGGATAAGTTAATTTTGCGATTGCCTCTTCACCAGCTATCTCATATCTTTTATCTTTCAAGTACTATCAACCCCTCTTCATACTTTTTCCTCTCTCTTTCTCTATCTCATCTTTAAGTTCTCTTTTAATATTTCAAATTTTTATATACTGTCCATTTTTTTCATTTTTTGCTTCGTATTCACATAGCGTCATTTTTCTTATCTTTTTAATCTCTCTATTGGTTCTTCTTTATCCGTCATCTCACGCCTCTGTCTGCAATGTGAACACTGATATAAGCTTCTATCTTCTTCCTATCCCTCCTCTTATCTTTTTTTATCTCCTAATCTCCATTAATTCCAGTCCTTATCATTACTCTCTCCTCCACCTTTCGTCCACAACGTGTCATCTTCCCCTTCATTATCTTTAATCTCAGTCTCATTATTCCTTATTTACTCCTACACCTGTCCTTCCTTCCTTCTCCTTCTCCTCGTCTTTCTTATCTCCCTTTTGGTATGGTTCCTTTCCTTCCTCTCCATAATCTTTCTCATTTCTCTTTCTTATTACCTATTTCCTGCTATTTATTATCTCTTATCTCACGTTTTCTTATATTTTGGTTATTAGTCATTATCTCCCCTTTCTATACATCATTTCCCCTCTCCTTCCCCTCTCCTTTCCCTCTCTCCTCTTACCACTCACTCTTCACCACGGCCGTCGCCTCCACTCACTGTTATTATTTCCCTCTCATTTCTCCTCATTAAATCTTCCTCACTTGTCACTTTCTCTCATTGTCCTTTATTATTATTTTTTTTGTTTTACTATTTTTTGTCATTATTCTTTTTTTTTTCATTTCCTGTCTCCTGCTATTATTATTATATTTTGCCTTTTTCATTTCCCTTGCACAGTCTCTCTAACACATCCTTTACTCACCTCACATTAAGAATTCACATCACCCTTTCACTATCACTTCATCTCTCCCTCCCATCTCCTTTCCCCTTACACTACCATCACCTCTCACAAACTATCTCTTCACTATCTCTTCATATCATCTCCCTTATACTACCATCACCAATCACAAACTATCTCTTCACTATCTCTTCATCTCCCTTACTGCCTACTCTATCGCCCTTCCACATGCCTTAACGTCCTTCATCTTTTTCCCGGCAGTTTTACAGGAGGACCGAGTTGAGGTGTCTAGTCTGGCGCGTCGATGGAGCCTCAGGAGTCAGCTAGTAGTACAAGCAACGGCAGCTGATGATGGGAAGGTGTTTGCCTGTCATGCCCTTCACCCAGCTCTTCATGATGTGCCGCACGGGTTACACGCTAGCATCACACTCTCTGTTCTGCGTAAGTGTGTTTGAGTGTGTTTGAATGTGTGTGTGTGTGTGTGTGTGTGTGTGTGTGTGTGTGTGTGTTTGTTTGTGTGTATGTCTATGTCTATCTCTATCTCTCTATCTCTCTCTCTCTCTCTCTCTCTCTCTCTCTCTCTCTCTCTCTCTCTCTCTCTCTCTCTCTCTCTCTCTCTCTCTCTCTCTCCTGTAATCAAGGTCAGTCTCTTCATCTCTTCTCATCCTGTTTATTCCATTTCCTCCTTCCCTCCATTCTTTTCTTCCCATCCTTCCTGTTTCTTCCTTATTTCTCTCTCTTCCTGTTCCGTTATGCTTCTCCTCTTCTTACTCCTTCTCCTCTTACTCCTTCTTCTCTTCACCACCACCACCACCACCATCACCACCACCACCACCACCACCACCACCATCACCACCACCATAAATTTCATCCTTAGAAAAACATTATATAATTATTTTCTGAATTACATCACCAAGTTGCTTCACCATAACGTTGAGTAAATATAAAAAAACAAGTTAAAAAAAAAGTTCATATAAGCTTTAAAATAAATAAAATAAAAAAAACTGATGCGCTATTGAACATTTTTTTTTTTGTCACGGCCGAATGGATAAAAAAAAAGTATTAAAAAAATGGAAAATAATAATTGTAAGTGAGACACAAATTTGTATTTTTTGGAATCATTTCAAAATTTTGCTTCCAACGTTTCCGAGCAAATGGAACAAAAATTTTTGATTCGTCATGTCTTGATTGAAGGATGAAAAGTAATCTGTGACGAGGATTTGTTGAACCATTTTAACGTTATAGGACGAACCACACACACACACACACACACACACACACACACACACACACACACACACACACACACACACACACACACAATTACAAAACCACCACAAAGTTCTTACAATACTTTTGGAAACACTTCATCATTTCTCTTCTTCCGCTCTCATCCCTCTTCTCTCTTCCTCCCTTCCTTCCCTCTTCCCCTCTTCCTTCCCTTCCCCTTCCCCTTCTCTCCTCGCGGGCCACAAAAACACACACAAACACCTGTCAGCTTGTAAACAAACGTCACTACACTATAAACAGAACTTTGCAATTTTCTGCCCAAAACATAAGAGTTTCTTCTTTTCACCACCACCACCACGCCTCACGCCTCCTCCTCCTCCTTCTCTCTTATTCTCCCCACAACCACCCAACCTTCCTCTTACTCCCTCTCTCTCTTCTCTCCCTCTTCACATATTCTAATTTTCACTCCACTGAACCTCCTCCTCCTCCTCCTCCTTCTCCTCCTCCTCCTCCTGCAGTCACACTTCAGTCCGTTCCGTTTATAAATCCGGTTAACTGAACGCTGTTGCAGAAATCCCGTGCAAGCTTTACATCCGGAACTCAGCTTGTGTAGGAGGGAGGAGGAGGGGGAGGGAGGGGGGGGGGGGGGGGAGGCTTTTTTTTCTTTTTCCCTTCCATGTTTTTTTTTTGTTTCATTTTTTTTTATTTCAACGCTTTTTTCCAATTTCGTTCATTTACGTCGAAACGCTCGCTCACTGCAGATGGATGAAAAGATCTGGATATATGTTTTTTTTTTATTTCTTTTTTCTTCTATATTTCATTTCTATTTATTTTTTTTCCGTTTATTATTTTCGTTCGCTAGTAATTCTGATGTGAGTATAAT
>JAPQNM010000015.1:4863590-4883590 GCA_029783475.1 Metacarcinus magister
GGGTCCTCTGGTACAGGGACGGGCGGCTCGTGGACGATACTACCTCTGAGGACGCCGAGGGAGTCTTCAACGCTTACGAGGTGGCGGTGACGGCGGAGGAAGGCGGGAGCGGTGTACGAGTGCAGTGTGACCAATGATTTGCTGGAGACTCCCTACACTGCTAATGTCACCCTTACTGTGTACTGTGAGTATACTGTGTGTGTGTGTGTGTGTGAGAGAGAGAGAGAGAGAGAGAGAGAGAGAGAGAGAGAGAGAGAGAGAGAGAGAGAGAGAGAGAGAGAGAGAGAGAGAGAGAGAGAGAGAGAGAGAGAGAGAGAGATACTAATAAGGTTAATGATCGGCGGAAGCACGTTAGGAGGAGGAAGAGAGTGATGCTGGGGTCGAGAGAGAGAGAGAGAGAGAGAGAGAGAGAGAGAGAGAGAGAGAGAGAGAGAGAGAGAGAGAGAGAGAGAGAGAGAGAGAGAGAGAGAGAGGGGATCAGGGGACGCTTCGGGGACGCCCAGCAACTCTCTCTAAATATTGCACAGCTATCAAAGTGGTTCAGGCCAAGGAAGTGACGCACTGACACCTTTGCTTAATACTTCACCGTCAACACTACTCCTCCTCCTCCTCCTCCTCCTCCTCCTCCTCCTCCTCCTTCGTGTACTCTCTCTCTCATTCTTGCCTCCTTTTCCTTCTTCTCCTTCCTTCCTTCTTATTGATTCTCTTCTAGCTCCTCTTTCGCTATTTCTAATTTTATGTCTTTAGTATTTCCTGTCTTTATTCTCCTTGTTCTTTGTACTTTTCTTATTTATCATTATTTTTCTCTTCTTCCTTTCTTCTTCTAATCCTCCTTCTCCTCCTCCTTCTTCCTCTTCCTCGTTCTTCTCTTCCTCCCATTCCTGTTATTACTATTACTTTCCACGTTGTCCTTCTCTGTTCTCTTATACATTTATCACAGCCTTTGTCTTCCTCTTCCTTCTTCTTCTTCTTCTTCTTCCTCTTCTTACTTCTTCTTCTTCCTCTTCTTTCGTTTTATGTCTCCTTTCTTCCTTCTCTTATTGTCACTGTTACTTCTTGTGTCGTTATTCCTTGATTTATCGCTTCCTTTACTTCCATCTTCTCTCAAACATTCTATTCTCCTTTTTATTACCACTTAGTACTCCTCTTCTTCCTTCTTCCTTCTTCCTCCTCTTCCTTGTTCTCTCCCTCCTTCTACCTTTCCTTCTTTTATGTCTTGCGTATGTAGTCGTTGTCCTCCTCGTCCTCCTCCTCCTCCTCCTCCTCCTCCTCCTCCTCCTCCTCCTCCTCCTCTTCCATTTCCTTCGTTTATGCCTTACGTACGTACCACAGAGAGAGACAAAGAAACAATAAAGTCTAAACAAAGAACAGTTACAAAGATACTGAAAAGTTTTCGATAAAATTAGAACGTCAACACACACACAAACACACACACACACACACACACACACACACACACACACACACAAATGCACACACACAAAAAATAATACAACACATTAAAAAAATAGAAAAAAAATTAAAAATACACATCAAACTACTGTTAGTGTTGTTGGCAGCGGTGGAAAAGTTGCCGGCATCCTATATATCACACAAGCCCTTTAAAGGATGGTGAAATATTGCACTCAGCGGCTGCCAATATTTCATGGTAGGCCCACTGTGTATACCTATGGGAAGTATATTACAGGTATTCGAATATTGGTGTTTTAATAATCTGAACCCGAATGCAGGGATGAGTTTTGAAGCTGAGGCGAGAGAGAGAGAGAGAGAGAGAGAGAGAGAGAGAGAGAGAGAAGAGAGAGAGAGAGAGAGAGAGAGAGAGAGAGAGAGAGAGAGAGAGAGAAACAAATATACATAGATTAATGTTATTTTGTTTTCCTTTCGTGAACTGCTAGGAAATTAGATCTAATTAAAACCGATTAATTGTTACCAAGGTGTTCTCGGTCATACTGATCACGAATCTGGAATTAGTTTTGTCATTACTATAATATTTTGATTTTCCATTTTGTTGCCCGTAAATTCCTCCAGAATTGAGGTCGAAAAAGTTTTTCCCATTTTACTACGTAAATATTAGTCCTACAGGAAAATTGTATTGAAGTAAACTTTTTTAATTTGATAATGTTTATCTCATATAGTCATCATCTTATCAATAACTCTAATACTTATGAAGAAAATTAAAATTTTGTGAAAGAAAGAAATGCATCATTCTTTACACTCCAACATCTATAATTATATTCGAATTCCATTTAATTATATCCAAATTAAACAAGCGTCTCTTGTTCTTTCTTTTATACTTTATACGTTTTTTACGTAAGCCCCAAACATTTCGAGTTATTTCAAAATATATGATTTATGTCAATAAATCTAAGGGTGTACCCTACGAAATTTCATGCAAATTTCCACACCTTCGAATCTCATGAAAATTGGTACAATGAGGTTTTCGGTCATGCTGAACACGAATCTGGCCTTATTTTCCTGATTACTATAATAGCAAACTGTAGTTCAACCTTGCTTGCCTAATAACAATGAAATAATCATTATTAAATTTTGCTGGCTGATGCTGGTCTCGTATGACAAAAATACATAGAGATGACCTACCTTAAATCTACACAATATAGCTTATTAATGCTATTTGGTTTCCCTTTTTATAACTATTAGTGAATTAAAACTGATTATAACTGATTAACACTGATTAAAAGTACTTGTTTCATTCCTACATCTATACCTACAACCCAATTACATTTCACTATAGCAGAAAAGAATGCACGTCTCTTACTCATGCTTTACTATTCTATACAATTTTAACTTAAACTTCATATATCTGATTACTGTAATATCAAACTGCATTCCATCCTTGCTTGCCTAATACCAATAATGAAATAACCATTATTTAACTTTATTGACTGAGTCTGGTCTCATATGACAAAAATACATAGAGATGACCTACCTACATAATAGATATAGACTTACAAACATACATATACTAAAAACACACACACGCACACACACACACACACACACACACACACACACACACACACACACACACACACACACACACACACAGAGGGACGCGCTGTGCATACTCCCAAGCACTAGTTTCAAATTCCAGGATCAGGCCGGAGTTAAGGGCTTGGAGTGAGGTTGTGTGGTTTGTGTTGGTTTGCCTCACACTCGCAAACTCTCCCTCTGAGGCTACTTGGCTCACTGCACTGCTTCAACCAATAACTAAACTGAATGTAGTGGTGTCGAATGTTCCTCTTGAAATAGTAATAGTAGTAGTAGTAGTAGTTATAGTAATGCCCGTAATAGTAATGGTAGTACTGATAGTAGGGTAATAGTAGTTATTTCCTGGTTTATATAATATGAATGGTGTAGTTTTAGCTGTCATGAAGAAATAAGTGTTGTGTTTATCATGCAATATTTGGGGAAAAGAAGGAAATATATATATACTAGTTTGTCTGTTTGAAATGATGAAATGTTGAGGTGGAAATCGATGGACTTGATGTATTATTTATTGTTCAGTCAAAATTATAAAAAAAGGAGTTGCAGCAAATGTATAAAATATTTCGACTAATACAGAAACTTGCACAATTTTGTAGACGTGTATATGTATGTATGGATGGATGTGTGTGTGTGGTGTGTGTGTGTGTGTGTGTGTGTGTGTGTGTGTGTGTGTGTGTGTGTGTGTGTGTGTGTGTGTGTGTGTGTGTGTGTGTGTGTGAAGAGAGAAAAAAAGACAGAACAATAGAGACAGATAGATAGACATAGACAAACAGACTAAGAGACAATCGGACTGACTTGCAGACACAGATACATTGACAAATAGACAAACAGACAGATAGACAGACATAAACAAAGCAGATGCATAGCAAGACAGACAGGCAGACACACAGACACACGGACAGACAGACACACAAACAGACAGACAGGCAGACAGATGGACGGACAGACAGACAGACAGACAGACAGACGGATGGACAGACCGGCAGATAAATCGTGCAAGTTAAATAACATAGATGAAAATGTTTTTTATATAAAATACAAAGTTGAATCATTTTTTTCATAATGATTCGTTAGTATTCTAAAATTGCCGCAAAATGTCAGTGCACATCACTTCGTCGATGAAACGAAAAAAAACAACCTTTATGATCCAACTCGTAAAAGTTATAACTACACAGCACTAATTCGCCAGATAAATACAAATTATATCACAAAGAAATATTCATATTACGTATATATATATATAAACACACACACACACACACACACACACACACACACGCACACACACACACACACACACACACACACACACACACACACACACACACACACACTGTACATGTGTCGGGAACGTTCATACAAGTGCGCGCCACCAAAACAGTCAGGAATAAGAGTGTGAAAAGTGCGTTGCGTTGGAAGCTGCCGTACCTAATATTGTTCACAAAATCTCCACGGTTCTCGCATAAAAACACACAGTAAATATACTACAGAGCTATTTTTACTACAAGTGAAGGTTTCCTGTTTTTTTCCCTGAACTTAATATAAACTGCATCCCACGGAATAACAGGCGAGGAATGGAAGTAATTGTCTTAAAGCGGTTCTACATGAATACAATGTTTCCAGGACTACACGCTGCCCTTTTACTGGAATCATACTGTCCTGGAACACTCTTTACCTTCATAATATAGTCCTGAAACACTCTTGACCTGGATTATATAGTCTTGAAACCCTTAAACTGGAACTGTACTATCCTGGAACACTCGTAACTGGAATTATACCATCCTGGAACACTCTTGACTGGAATTATATAGTCTTGGGACCCTTAAACTGAAACTATACTATCCTGGAACACTCTTGACTGGAATTATATAGTCCTGGAACCCTTAAACTGGAATTATACTGTCCTGGAACCCCCTTTGCATCCAGCAGGCTTGGTTGTGGTGGTCTGGATCACCTCTCATCACACATCCGTTGAAAGACTTCAGAGATTAACAAGAGTGTGAGATATTAATGCCACATCACGCGCTGCTCCCTCTCTCACTCTCTCACTCTCTCTCTCTCTCTCTCTCTCTCTCTCTCTCTCTCTCTCTCTATTCCTCCATCTACATGTCCTTTGCTCTCTCACTCCTCCCCCCCTACCAACCTCCCTTCCCTTCCCTCCATTCTCTATTCTAACCTCTTCAACTCTTTTTTTATCTCTCTCTCACGCTCTCTCTCTCTACATGCATTCATAATCCTCTTCATCCCTACTCCTTCTCCTTACTTTACCCTCCCTCACCTCCCTTCACCTTCCCTCCCCTTCTCTCCCCCTCCCCTCCCTTTACCTCTCCTCTCCTCTCCTTCCCTCCCATCCTCCTCGATTGTATCTCACACTCCTGTCTTGTTTTGTACATAAATTCATTGCCAGGAATATATTACTCTTACATATTACGTTGACAAGCAAGCAAACACACACACACACACACACGCACACACACACACACACACACACACACACACACACACACACACACACACACACACACACTGGTTGCTTAGAGAATTAACATAACCGAACTAATGTGATGTATCTTAACAAAGGAAATTAATAGAAAAATAGATATATACAATGAAAGAGAGAGAGAGAGAGAGAGAGAGAGAGAGAGAGAGAGAGAGAGAGAGAGAGAGAGAGAGAGAGAGAGAGAGAGAGAGAGAGAGAGAGAGAGAGAGAGAGAATAGGAAGAAAATAAAAACGGGCTAACGAAAAATAACAACAAAAATTCGTAATCTCAAGACACTTCAAACTAAACAATGGAAAAAAAAATTGCTTATATTAAATGAAAGAAAAAAAAAAAAATTCCTGGGTCAGCGAACTTATGATAGAAACTCGAGGCGAAAAATATGATTAAAAAAGAAAGAAAAAAACTAGCAAAATACACACTTTCAGGTTTTTTTTTGGGGGGGGTGGGGGGGGGGTGGGGGGGGGGGGGAGGGGGGTAAACTTTAGGTCGACAAACTTTCTCTCGAAGCAAAATACTGAGGAAGTCTGCTTGAGTCCTTTTCAAGCCAAAAAAAGAAAAAAAAATAGGAGACAATATGCTAATCTATCTCCTCCCTCTCTCTAAAATTTTCTTCCTCCTCCTCCTCCTATTTATTTTTCTTTTTATTATTATTTTTTCTTCTTCTTTTTTCTTTTTTTATTTCCTATTCCATCGCCTTTAATTCCCTCTTCTTCTTTTACTACATATCGTTACTTCTTTTCTTTTTATCCTCTCCTCTCTTTTCCTATTTGATTCCTCTTCTTCTTCCTCCTCCTCCTCCTCCTCCTCCTCTTCCTCCTCCTCCTCCTCGTTGTCTTCCTCTTCCTCCTTCTTCATCTCTTGCTACTCTTTTTTATTTTCATTATTTCTCCTTTACTTCCTCCTCCTACATTCGTTCTTTCCTTCTTTCTCATTCTCTTCTATTTCTCCTTCCATTCTTGTAACATTTTTTTCTTTCTCTCTCTCTTCCTTCTTTTATTTTTAATCTTCCTCATTCTCTTTCTTTATTTTCTTTCATTACGCTTGAGTTGCAGTATTGTTTTATCGCTTCTCTGTCTCTTCCTTTCTTTCTCTTCTCTTCTCCTTCTCTTCTTCTTCTCTTCCCTCTTTCTTCACCTCCTCTTTTATTCCTCTGTTAGGTTTTCATTTCTTTCTTGCATCTTCCAGTCGATTTCCTCTCTTTTCCTCACCTCCACCTCCTCCTCCTCCTCCTCCTCCTCCTCCTCCTCCTCCTCCTCCTCCTCCTCCTCCTCCTCCTCCTCCTCCTCCTCTTGAGCAAAAAAAACAAAAGCTAAAACATAAAAGCAAAATTACAAAAGCATCTTGGGGAAGACATTTTTTTCCTCTCATTTTCTTTCGTTAATTATAAGTCTCTCTCCCTCTCTCCCTCTCTCTCTCTCTCTCTCTCTCTCTCTCTCTCTCTCTCTCTCTCTCTCTCTCTCGTGTGGTTCCTCAAAAATGCCTCTTGACACCACCAGCCTAAAAAAAGAGGAACAAGTTGATCGTCGATGTGAAGGTGTTGGACGCGGCAGAGGGCGTGTTCCTCACCCTCTGACCTGACCTGTTCGTGACCTCAAACCTGACCTCACCCCCGAAGATAGGACGAATACAAGGAGGAATCATAAAAAGAAAGAAAAAAAAAGGAGTTTAAAACCACTTCATATTCTTTCTGTTTGTCTCTCTCTCTATATTTTTTTTTGGGGTTTAAAGAAATTGGCTGCAACGGAAATTAATGCAAGAGTATGATGTATTAAGTTGAATAAATTAGAAGATGCAAAGACTGGTAAAATGTGTTAATATACAAACTACCATGCATAGCAACTGACTGACTGACTGACTGACTGACTGACTGACTGACTGACTGACTGACTGACTGACTGACTGACTGACTGACTAAGGGAGGAATTAATATGTAAACAGAGAGACGTAGAAAAACAGGATAGCATATAGTAACATTTTTGAGCTGATGTGAAAGTTGCATCAATGAATCAAATAACACAATACTGAGTTTGTTATTGCAGGGAGAGAGAGAGAGAGAGAGAGAGAGAGAGAGAGAGAGAGAGAGAGAGAGAGAGAGAGAGAGAGAGAGAGAGAGAGAGAGAGAGAGAGAGAGAGATAAAGATAGATAGTCAGTGCAACAGACAGATGGACGAGCGAAAGGAATAATAAACACACACACACACACACACACACACACACACACCACACACACACACACACACACACACACACACACACACACATTCCAAGAACCTTCACTATCCACAAACAAGTAATTCCATGAAGTGACTTTTTTCCTCTCTTGTATTTATTTTTTTCCCTCCTTCCTCTCTCTTATTTCATCATTTATTTTTCACATTAATAATCTTACTTTATTGCCTTTGCCTTCTTCGTCTTCTTCCTCTTCCTCTTCCTCTTCCTCCTCCTCCTCCTCCTCCTCCTCCTCCTCCTCCTCCTCCTCCTCCTCCTCCTCCTCCTCTCATGAAACCTCGAAATGCTGGAAAATACACTAAACTGCAAACCTTCCATCGCTCTTAAGGCTGAAAAATGGTGTGAGAGGACGAAGGAAGGAAGGATTACTGTGTGTGTGTGTGTGTGTGTGTGTGTGTGTGTGTGTGTGTGTGTGTGTGTGTGTGTGTGTGTGTGTGTTGTGTGTGTTGTGTTTCCTTTTCAAATTTTTCCCCAATGTTTCCTTTCCACTTCCTTTCTCTCTCTATTTCTCTTTCTTTTTTTTCTCTCTCTCTCTCTCTCTCTCTCTCTCTCTTTCTCTTCGTCTTTTTTCCTTACTGTCTTTCATTCTTCTATCTTTTTCTCTTTCTATCTTCTCTCTCCTTTTTAGCCTTTCCCTCCATGTTCTGCCCTCCCTTTCTCCTCCCTCTCCTTCCTTCCTCTCTTCCCTTCACCTCCCTCCTTCCCCCCCTCCCTCCCTCCCCCTCCCCCCCCATAAAATCCCAACACCCAGAGAGGCGATAAATTTCTTGACGTCATCAGCGTTTTTCCCAGTTAGTCTTTTTCTCAGAATTTCATGTTTTCTCTTGATAATCTGTAGAAAAACGTATAAATAAATAAATAAAGGAGACATACACACACACACACACACATACACATACACACACACACACACACATACACACACACACACAGACACACACAGACATATACACAAAAAGTTTCATTTCGTTACCTATTCCACCATTCCTTTCCCTCCTTCCATCTATGATTCTCTCCCTCTCTCCACCTCTCTCTCTCTCTCTCTCTCTCTCTCTCTCTCTCTCTCTCTCTCTCTCTCTCTCTCTCTCTCTCTCTCTCTTTCCTCTACATTGCTACTCTTGCTACTCTCTCTTCTCTCCTCTGTTTCCCTTGAAGGTGAACTCTCCCTTTGCTGCCCCCCCCTTCCCCCTTTCCCTTCCCCCTTAAATATAATGCAGTACTCTTCCCTTGTCTCTCCTTCTAACACCTCTTCTTCCTTACCACCTCCTCTCATTTTCTATTCCCTTTACTCTCTCCTTTATTCCCTTTTCCTTCCCATCCCCGCACATACATTCCTATTATCGTATTTCAGTCTTGTAGCTTCTTCTTCTTCTTCTTCTTCTTTTTCTTCTTTTCGGTTCTTCCTTCCTCTCCATCAAAACAACGTCATTTTCCCGCGTCTCGCCTTCCATAATGAGCGTGTTTGTCCCTTTCTTTCCTCTCTCCGTCCTATTAACAAGCTAATTTGCTTCTCAATAATTACACTCTTCGCTTCCATATTCATCTCTCTCTTTCTCTCTTTCTCTCTCTCTCTCTCTCTCTCTCTCTCTCTCTCTCTCTCTCTCTCTCTCTCTCTCTCTCTCTCTCTCTCTCTCTCTCTCATGTCCTACCAATTGACTTGTTACTCCTCCTCCTCTCCTCCTTCACTTCTTCCTCTTCCATTCTGTCTTATTAACATACACCCCCCTTACCCTCCTCTCCTACTCCCTCTTTCCCTCCCTTTCCTCCCTCCTAGCACCCATTACTATACCCTCCCTCCCTCCTACCTCCCTATCTCCCTCCTTCCCGCCCGTCACCTGCTCCATCTTGTACCATTAAAATCTTACTCTCCCTCCCTGCCAGACGCCCCTCGCACGGTGACGGTGGTGGGGCCTTCCCAGGTGGAGGATTGTGCCACCATCAACCTTACATGTTTTACCAGCGTCTCCAACCCACCAGCCTCCCTCACCTGGTCCGTGGCTGGTAAGTAGAGGAGGAGGAGGAGGAGGAGGAGGAAACACTCTCTTATCAAATCAATGTTGTTTCGTTTCACATTTTCCACTTGAAGAAAATTTATTTGAATACATTATAAATATCACTGAAGAAAAAAAACTATGAAACACGATTTTTACTTTCTTTCTCTTTTCTATTATACTTCCAGGTGAGATGAGAGAGGCAAACAAGGCCGTGGTGGCGCCGCAGGAGGACGGAGGTTGGATCAGCACGTCTCACTTGATGAACTACAAGGTGAGCTGCACTAACCTATCCACGGTACAGGTGGAGTGCCGGGCTGTCAACCCAGCCATCGACCACGTGGTGAAGAAACTCAAAAGCATCACAATTACACGTAAGTAAAGAGATAGAGAGAGAGATAGAGATAGATAGATAGATAGATGAATAGAGATAGATAGATAGATATAGAGAAAAAATAAATAAATAAAAAGAGAATGAGACTACAGGATATAAAACAGACACACACACCCACCCATCTACACACACACACACACACACACACACACACACACACACAAAGGCTGACGAAGAAGTATGAGAGAGAGAGAGAGAGAGAGAGAGAGAGAGAGAGAGAGAGAGAGAGAGAGAGAGAGAGAGAGAGAGAGAGAGAGAGAGAGAGAGAGAGAGAGAGAGAGAGAGAGAGAGAGAGAGAATGAAATTGGAGGATATAAGAAAAGAAAAGTAAGAAAGAAAAGGGGTCAGGAATCCGGACTATGAAGAGAATTGACATACGAGAAAGAGAGAAAGAAAGAAAGAAAGAAAGAAAGGAAGGAAGGAAGGAAAAAAAGATATATACGGAAAAAAAATCAATAGTGAAGAGGAAATAAGAAGAAAAAAGTAAACGCTGGAAATAGGAGAGAAAATAGATGAAAGGTGAATATGGACGAAGAGGAGAAAGAGGAAGAGGAAGAAATGATGTTTTGAAGTCAAGGATACATCAAGGAAGGCGAAGGAAGGGATGGGAAGGATAACTGAATGAAGGAGGAAGAGGAGGAGGAGGAGGAGGAGGAGGAGGAGGAGGAGGAGGAGGAGGAGGAGGAGGAGGAGGAAAACGAGGAGGTAAGAGAAGACAGATGGAGGGAAGAAATACACACAAAAAATATATATGATACCACGAATTAAAAAAAAAAATTAAGATAGAAAATGAAAACAAAAGAAAAAATAAATAAATAAAAGAAGAAAATAAAGAATAGGAAAATGATAATAAAACAGAGACTTAATAAAACAAACTAAGAGAAGAAAATGCATCAGGGAACATAAAGAGAGAGAGAAAGGAAAGCAGAACGAGAAGAAAACGCAATTAAATCAAAAATGAGAAAGAGAGACGGAGGGGAGGGAAGGAAGGAAGGAAGGAAGGAAGGAAGGAAAGAAGAAGTGAGAAGTACAGACAACAGTGAAGAAAGAAGAATAATGAGAGGAGGAGGAAACAAAAGAGAGAGCAAGGCAGAAGAGGAAGAGTAGGAGATGAAACAGGAGTAAATGAGAAAATAGGAGGAGGAAGAAGAGAGATAGAGAGAGAGGAAGAAAAAAAGAGACAGTAAGAGAGGGTAAGAGAGAGAGACACAAACTAATTTATGAAGAAAAATAACCCAGTCTGGAACATGTCTAGGAGAGGAAAGAGATGGAGTTACCCACCTGTTGAGGAAGGCACAGGTGAGGGGGGGGGGAGAGGGAGGGGAAACAAGAGGAAAGGGGTAAAAGGGAGGAAAGGAGGGAGGAGAGACAGGTGGACAGGTGTGGGGACTAATGACATCACCTGGCCACCTCTTCTCCACCACACCTGGGCAAGACAAGGGATGAGGAGTGTTTATTAATTAAGTCATTTGTGTTGGTGTGTGTGTGTGTGTGTGTGTGTGTGTGTGTGTGTGTGTGTGTGTGTGTGTGTGTGTGTGTGTGTGTGTGTGTGTGTGTGTACTGCCTCGATCAACATCACATACGCACACATACACGCACATACACGCACATACACGTTCATGTCTCCTGGCCCTTTATGGATGCAAATGTATGATGCTCTTGTGTAGTTAGCATGCAAATTTGGACTGTATGTCACGCGTACACATACACACACACACACACACACACGCACACGCACACGCACACGCACACGCACACGCACACTCACACGCACACACACACACACACACACACACACACACCCTCCCTGCAAATGAACTCACATGAACCTAATTTAACACACACACTCACCTGGCCAAACATAAAATAAGCTAACTAAATTAAGTTAATTAATGCGGCTGTACTGCCAGCCTCACCTGTGTCGCCATTAAAGATAAAACACAAAACTGAAACACAAACTCATTTAACTTCCACATGACCTGACCTCACCTGACCTGACCTGACCTAACCTAACCTGACCTAAACTAACCTAACCTCACCTAACCTAACCTGACCTGACCTGACCTCACCTAACCTGACCTAACCTAACCTGACCTAAACTAACCTAACCTCACCTAACCTAACCTGACCTAACCTAACCTGACCTAATCTCACCTGACCTGACCTGACCTAACCTGACCTTATCTGCCTTCCCCCCCAGAGCCCGCCGGACCCCCTCGCTTCCTGGGTGACATGCGCAGTGAGGTCATAGCTGGTACTACTCTGGAGGTGACTTGTTCCTCTGAAGGGGGACGACCGCCCCCTACACTCAGGTGAGGGTGTGTGTGTGTGTGTGTGTGTGTGTGTGTGTGTGTGTGTGTGTGTGTGTGTGTGTGTGTGTGTGTGTGTGTGGGTGTGTGTGTGTGTAGAATAGAAAATTTAGGAGCTAGAACAGAAAGAAAGAGAGAGACAGAGATAGATAAAAAAAACAAAAATAAAACAGAGAAGGAAAGAGAAAAAAAAAGAGAGAGAGAGAGAGAGAGAGAGAACGTGTGGACAAAAACTGATGCAAAAGAAAATAGACTAAAACCCAAGAGTAAAGGAAGAAATATGAGAAGGAAAAATGAGTAGGAGGAGAACTGGAAGCCATCACTCATGCAGCCTCGTCTCAAGGGAGGAAACTTGGTGCTGACGGAGGAAACTTCTCTCTCCCTTCCCCCTCTTGCCCCTCTTTCCTTCCCTCCTTCCTTCCCTCTCTCCGTCCTTTCCCTTTCTCTAGCCCCTTTGTCTTTAGTTCTCTCTCTCTCTCTCTCTCTCTCTCTCTCTCTCTCTCTCTCTCTCTCTCTCTCTCTCTCTCTCTCTCTCTCTCTCTCTCTCTCTCTCTCTCTCTCTCTCTTCGTCCATATATTGGGAAGTTTCGTTTTTTTTTTTGGTGAGAATAATGGGAAATATTAATTAAACTTTGGCTCCTGTGTGTGTGTGTGTGTGTGTGTGTGTGTGTGTGTGTGTGTGTGTGTGTGTGTGTGTGTGTGTGTGATTTATCTCTCTCTTTCACACACACACAAAAACACACAAGCCCTAACCGTACCCAAACATACAAACAAACTACATTGCAAACACAACAACAACAACAACAACAACAACAACAACAACAACAATACCTTCACCCATAAATCTTTAAGCCTCACCACAATCACCATCTCGGTCACCATTCCTGAGAAACGCGTCACCATTGTTAATTGTGTGGCGAGGGACCTATAATGGGAGGGAAGTAATGTATGGTGAGGCTGACAGGTATTGATGACGGTGGCGGTGGTGGTGGTGGTGGTGGTGGTGGTGGTGGTGGTGGTGGTGGTGGTGGTGGTGGCGGTGGTAGTAGTAGTGGTGGTGGTGATGTTTTTCTCTCTTCTATTTCTTATTTTTCTCTCTCTCTTTTTACTATTCCACGAGACTTATATATCATACGTCAATAGGGATACAAAAATACACACTCATAGATAGATAGATTTGAGTAATATTTGAATAGAAAAATCAGTCATATAGAGATAAATACACATACTCGCTTTCATATCAACACAAAGATATGCTGTATATTTCTCCTTTCCATTCAGCTGTTCAATTTTTTTCTCTCTCCAATATCTACTCTTTTCACATTGAGTTCCCTTTACATTCAATCCACTCACTTCTTCATCCTATCATTCTCCATTCACTCACTTTAACTATTAATAAGGTTATAAATAGTTGTGTTAGCTTGGAAACTCATTTTTTTACGTATTAAGTAAAGACAGTTTTGGGTATAAGGTGTTTCATTCACTCAGGTGTCACTCACTTACCTGACACTCACTTAATCTGTTACCCAGCATCACGAGCCTAGCTTCCTACCTGTTCCTTACCTGTCCTGTTATATATGTCACTTGCGTTCTATCTATCAGTCTATTACAAAGTTTTTCAGACTCTCTACCTTCAACCATTACTTTTTTGCTATAAATCACAGGTAGAATACACAATTTGATCTAGTTTCACCTATCACCTGCTTGTCAATCACCTATAATACACATGTCAAAACATTACCCAATCACCTTTTTATTTATTTGATTTCATTTTACCTGCAGCTCACCTAACACACGTACACCTGTCAATCAGTATAGACACACCTGGGTTTTTTTTTATATACCTTTTATATCTGTAGCTCACGTTTCCATCAACATCTCCTTACCTATTATCCTCTATGACCAGGCATTCCACCCACCACACTCATCAATCAACAGTCACTCACCTGTCACCCACCTGTCAATCCATTTTAGTCTGACAGTCAGGTATAAACAGACAGTCAGACAGTCGCCACAACCTTCATTGTGTATACGTTTCCCATAACTATTGTAACTACTACTCGCTTTCAATCACTCACTCACACACTCACACACTCACACACTCACACACTCGTTATCTCTCTCTCACACACACCCTCCACTCGCTATCTTTCCCACACATACCCGTCCCTCAACGCACCACACCGCTAGCAATCACGGGCCTAATCACATTCCAGTCGTGTAAAAAATTAAAACATAACATTTAAATACTGCACCAGAACAGCCCCTTTTTTTTCCTTGTTTTTTTTTTTTTTTCTAAACGTAAATAACCCAATATTAATAACAAGAGTGAAATAGTCAGCATTCCCACGGCGCTCTCACACACAACAAATTCAGGGATCCAGGTTTGTGTTATTACAGCAAAGGCATGTTGATTATTCCTATAACAAATGCTTACTACATCAACATTAAATTACAGTAGTCGACATCCGCTGCCACCACCACCACCACCACCACTACTACTACCACCACCACCACCACCACACCACCCACACCACACACGCTGCTCCCTAGTAATGAAGCTACCGTGTGTGTGTGTGTGTGTGTGTGTGTGTGTGTGTGTGTGTGTGTGTGTGTGTGTGTGTGTGTGTATGTATTTGTCTTGATTTGCTTTGTATCTTTATTCATGTTCAGAACTAATGTATGTTTTTTTTTCTTCACACTCACACACACACACACACACACACACACACACACACACACACACACACACACACACACACACACACCTCACATGGTTTTAAAATTTACATCTCCACCGAGAATTTGTCTTGCTTCGTATCATACATTTTAGTGCACTCAAGACTTTCCATGTAAGCATAATCTATTCATAACATTAAATCTCTCCCTCTCTCCCTCTCTCCTCTCTCTCTCTCTCTCTCTCTCTCTCTCTCGCCACCAGGATTTACAAGGCAGGAGAGGCCCTTTTGACGGACTTACAGCGCTCAGGTAACACCACAATGGGTCAAGCACAGGTACAGGTGACGCCGGGGGACAACGGGGTGGAGGTGACGTGTGAAGCTACCAACTCTCCTGACACTGCCCCTCCGTCTGCCTCCTTCACCCTCAGCGTCTTGTGTGAGTGTGTTGAGAAGAGTGATGTTATGTTTCTTAAGTAGTATCTGGTTATAGTGTTTTTTGGGGGGTTTTGAAAGAGTACTAAGAATTATTTTGTGTGTGTGTGTGTCTGGTTTAAGGGGTTAATAATATGGTAAGGTGTTTTTTGGGTTTGTTTGGGTATATATTTGAGGTGTTTTAGGGAAATAATTGCATGTTGGGGAAGTATTTTGTGAATCTGTGAGTATTTGTAGCGTTTTCAGGAGTCTCAAAGCTAATTTCCAGTCGTTTTTCTGTGTGTGTGTGTGTGGGTGTCCTAATGTGTTGCTTGGGTGTAGTCTGAGGTGTTTTGAAGGTGTTTTCGTGGATTATTATAGTGTGTTGAGATGCGGGAGGTGTTACTGAGGTGTTGCTGAGGTGTTCTTTAAGCACCTCAGACTAGGAGGGAAAGCAGGGAGAGTGAAAGTAATGGTCCAGCTTGCGGCTTCACTAATTAAATAACACCGGAAGTTCATTTCCCTCGCTTAAAACTTTTCTCCACAACAACAAATTATTCTTTACCACTAATATGGAAGTGGATGAACGAGGTGGACGAGGCGGCGAGGGAGAAAATGTGGAGTACAGGAGAGGGAAGGAAGATATCAAGGAGGAGGAGGAGGAGGAGGAGGAGGATGTGGGAAGCAAGCAAGTGGATGGAGGAGGACACGAGAGGAAAAATGATTGGGTTGGTGTTGAGGAGGAAAGTGCAGCGAGGACGAAGAGAGAGAGAGACGAGATCAGGGAAGAAAATGAAGATGTGGACAGAGGAACGAGGAAAATAAAAAGGAAAAATTGGTAAGGACTGTGTGTGGGAGGTCGAGGTGGTACTCTAGATTGTTGACGAGACGAGAAGGCAGGAAAAATATTAAAAGCAAAATGATGTGAAGGGGAAGGAAGGAAAGGCCAAGACAACAAGGAAAATCATAAAAAGAAGGATGTTAGAGGATAATTATGTTTAGGTAAATGAGAAAAAAAATTAGGTAACAGAAAGAATTAAAGACAAAACACATTATGAGGAAAAAAAAACAAAAAAAGTGCAATGGGATGAGGAGGAGGAGGAGGAGGAAGAGGAGGTAGAAGATGTGCAGGATGAGGCTAGGAGAGATGACGTGCAAAATGGCGCGGAAAATAGCGATGAGAATAGGGTGAGAGACGGTGTGGAAGCATGTGAAAGATGAAGAGGAGGCGTGGAGCGAGGATATGGGCTGGAAGATAGTGTTGAAGATAAAGCTTATCGACCTTAATGGCTTACGCTTCTAAAGGGACAATATCTCTCTCTCTCTCTCTCTCTCTCTCTCTCTCTCTCTCTCTCTCTCTCTCTCTCTCTCTCTCTCTCTCTCTCTCTCTCTCAAACAAGACAGCATATATATAACAAAGAGTTGAATATCTATAGTACGTTTAGCTGTTACCTGTGTCTTTTGTGGCTCTGCTCTGGTATGACAAGGGAAGGAGCAACAATAGCCTCGCCTTGCCTGCAAACATGATAGCAGGAGCGGTGGTAGCGGCGGCAGTGGCTGGATATTGACTTGGTTCTCGTAGTGTGACAAGCGGGCGACTACCAATACCACCAACCCCCGTTTTCTTAGATGCGATTCCTACAACTTTCTCTAAACATTACTATTTGTATCACCAAGACGACCCGCCACCTGATGACCTCCTTCCTTATTACAGTTACTCTCTCCTAATTGTACTGAAAATAATCAAATTGTTCATCATTTATTGTCAAAGATGAACACGTAACTATTTCCGATCATTATATTTGACTTTCCTACTGAAATATTTATATAATTCCATTCACTCTTTTTGCACATTTAGAGTTGGTGATAAAAATAGTTGTATCTCTGAAAGCAAAATTTTCAGAATGTGGCTTAAGCCTTTTTAAAATCGTCCCCAACAAGTTCTGAAAAGTGTTAGCGTCTGAAAAGGTCTGGAAAGATCTGGAAAGGTCCCTAACTTGTCTCAAAGCCTTCCAGCGCCTCTAAATGCTTCCAGATTCATCCCAAGACTCTCCAAGTTACGTCTGAATTTATCAAACATGTCAGGTCAACTTTGTATCACGTATGAAAAATAAATCGTAAATGAATGTATGAATAAACAAATGAACAATACATGAATACACACATAATAAAATATACGTTGATGACCAAATCTATATCAAACTTATAGAATCAAAACACCTGAATCTAATTACCTGTACAACACACCACAAGCTACCAGACAATATCCTTAAAACCAATCAAATCAAATACAAATAAAACACCATAACTTTAAAACACACACACACACACACACAAACAAAGAAAAAAACCCCACACATAATATTAACAAAAAATATTCATCTCATCCAAGTACTTCAAGATGGGACAACGAGCATAGCCTCACCTTGTTCCAAAATGTCGCGGTGTCCTGGAACACACTGAGTCGTCCTGGAATGTCCCCAGGTTCCAGAATGTCCCCAGTTTGTCGGGAATTGCACCAAGTCCCTAGAATCCTCTCTAAATCGACTCCCCCAGAACACGGTAGAAGCGGCGAGGCTCGTCATCTTCCCCTCTATTAGCTCGCACTGCCATGGGGGGCGCCGGGAGGGAGACCAGAGGAGGAAGGGGAGAGATGGGGGAGAAGGAGAGACAAAAGGGTAAGACGATGGCAGAAGGGGTTAAGGAGAGGGAGGGGAAGATAATGAAGAGGAATGTATGGAAGGAATGTAGGGAGAAAAAGGGGGGGGGAGGAAAAAGGAAAGCAAAGTAAGGTTAGAGGATGGAGGAAAGTGCAGGAGGGAGGAAGGAGTAGTAGGAACAGAGAGGGGACGAGAAATAGGGAAGGAAGGACGGACGGAAGGAGGGGAGGAGAGAGAGAGTGAGGACGAAGGAGAGTGGGAAGGAAGGATGGAAGGAGGGGGAAGGGGAGGAAGATGGGATAGGTAGGGGATGGAGGGGGAGGTAGGGGGAGGAGGAGGAGGGTACCAGACAGCCACTCTCTGTTATTGGAGGTTGCCCGCTATTTGTACAGCAGGGAATATGACCGTTGTCTGGTGGTGGTGGTGGTGGTGGTGGTTGTGTTGGTAGTGGTGATGGTGATGGTGGTGGTGGTGGTGGTGTGTGTGTGTGTGTGTGTGTGTGTGTGTGTGTGTGTGTGTGTGTGTGTGTGTGTGTGTGTGTGTGTGTTGCATAACCTGGCACTATGCATAATCTAGTTAACGAGGTGGGAAAACCATGAATGAGGACCTTAATGGAAGCAAGCAAACACACACACACACACACACACACACACACACACACACACACACACACACACACACACACACACACACACACACACACACACACTTCAGGGAATGTGTCGTGACTGGTTACTGGAATCAAGAGTATTTCAACGCCACTAAGGTTAAAGTAATAAAATAAAATCTATGTTCTTTTGAGTCAGCCAAGAAGTGCTGAGCTCAGTAGGATCCCGGACCAGCCAGGCGCCGCTGCTCCTCCTTACTGACTTACTGAACCTCATCACCTCTCATCTTGGGGAGGAGATGAGTGTCAAGCAAAGGATAAAAGCATTAGGGTGGATAGATGAGATACAAAGATTATGTTTGTAAAGCAGAATTGAAGAGTTTTATGAAGTCTAAAGCATACTTAAGATGTGACGTTGAAGAAGCGATGAAGGAATTTAAAGCACCGGTTATTGTATGTTAGATGAAGTGAATAAGATATCATTGAGATTAGGCAATTTGAATACTGAAATAGTGAATGTGAATGGCAGGCGATGCAGCATTACAACCCGTGGGAAGACATAACACAAACACAAGTCAAGTGTAGAAGGTAGTGGAGGAAAAAGTGATATTTGAGAACAGGTGAGTCAGGTTAATGAGGTGATCACCTGGTGCAATGCAGCAGCTTTAATGAGCCTCAAGGTAAGACAGGACGATGCAAAACAGAATAATCAAGAAAAAAACGAACATTAAGGCTGAACAGTGTGTGTGTGTGTGTGTGTGTGTGTGTGTGTGTGTGTGTGTGTGTGTGTGTGTGTGTGTGTGTGTGTGTGTATACATATATATATATATATATATTGAGGTAGCTATGAATACGTTAGTCATTATTTTTGGAAACGAGGAGAGACACTGAGTCGAGGATAGACAAGGAAAAACTATTGGAGGGTTCGTTAAAAAATATAACAGTGGAGCCACATAATACAAAGTTAATTGAATTCCACAGGTAGGAAAATATGACAAGGAAAAAGGCAAACCATTGAAGGATACATTTCCAAATTCAAATATTGGATGAGATCATTGTAATTACATTGACCAGAGTACTGAATGACTAAGTTGAAGATAAAAACACACCTGAACAAAGAGAACAGAGACAACGATGAAGTACTATAAGTAACAAACATTTATAAAACAGCTACAGAAGCACAACACATTCTCTCTCTACAAAGTAACAGG
>JAPQNM010000015.1:4886090-4888590 GCA_029783475.1 Metacarcinus magister
CTCTCTCTCTCTCTCTCTCTCTCTCTCTCTGTCAACTAACCTTTCACCTAAACAAACCATTGCCTTCACCACACCTGCCACTACACTTCCTTCCTTCCCCAACACTCCCCAACACTCCACCCAACACTCCCCCAACACTCCCCCCAAAACTCCCCCCCCAACACGCCCCGCCACTCACCTTTCACCTCCCTCACCTCCTCCTCCCCTTCATCTTTCTCCTCGCCACTTCCACTCCAACGAAATGAATCCAAGTTTTCAATGCCAGTGTTATTTTTAGAGAAATGAAACAAGATATAAAAATTTTCAACACAAAATCGTCGGTGATAAAACTGTTTCTTTCTGATTTTCGTATGATAATAATAAAGTAAACAACAAAATGATGGGAAATAAATATGGTTTGAAATATAATCTAAACCAATTACATAGAAACAACATTTATTAATCAGTGAATATATTAAATAATTACCATGGCAGAGTTATTCATTAAAGAAAAGAAAAGTGAAGGAGCGAGAAGAGCAAGTCGAGTTTTCACGCAACACAGAGCCTTGACTTCAATGTTAGAGCGTCGACTTGCATGTTAAGTGGATAAGTGTTTTGTAAGTAACTTTGTGCGGCGGGCGGCGAGGCTCTCTTGTTTTTGTTAAGTTTTGCATGTTGTATCTTTTCCTTGAGCTGTGAAAGGTGAGTGTTTTGCTAAGGATTCTCTGTCTTATAAAATTTTTGTGGAATTTGCGTCTCTCTCTCTCTCTCTCTTTCTCTCTTTCTCTCTCTCTCTCTCTCTCTCTCTCTCTCTCTCTCTCTCTCTCTCTCTCTCTCTCTCTCTCTCTCTCTCTCTCTCTCGCTGTAAAGGTTAATCCAATATGTTGCGGATTATTTTCTCACCTAAAACTTTTCTTACAAAATAAAGACACACCAATTTTTATGATACAATCGCCCACCAACAGAATTCAAGGTTTCATTTGTTTCCATAAATATAAACATTTCTTCAAAACTATATACAAGCCATAAGGACATAAGCGACACAGCAAGCATAATATTCACACACAAATCGTATACAATGACACACACTTGGTAAGGATAAATAGGATTGTATAAGGTGTTTACGTCTTTCTGATTTTAGAATTGATGTTTTTCAGTCATATATTCATCGTTATATTGTTCATGGTTAGTGGTGAGCCTTGACACAGATACAATACATATGAAGGGAGATATGAAAGGCAATTTGTGGTATTATAATCTAGCATAAACTCGGTCACATATCATATTCGTTACAGTTTAGGCAATAATATAACTTTTTGAAAACGTATCTATCGTTAAAGGTTGATATCTTCTTTAAAAACAAAAGCATTATGAAATTTTAACTTATCCATTCGCAAAATAGTTATAAAGATCATTTTCTACGCTTTCAAACACATAATAACCTTTAAACTTTACAACACGAATGAGAAACAAAGACATATATTTTTCATTCTCATTTATATATCACGGAATAAAGATAAAAAAAACTAGTCAATTTACATATCAAAAAGCCGTGAAGTTCAGATACATTTAATAAATTCAAAATGTTTCATCTGTGTTACGTGAATGGTTTTAGAATTTACAGGATTTCAATTTCAAGAGTAAGCATGTCAGGAAGATTTAGAACTCTCTCTCTTCCTCTCTCTCTCTCTCTCTCTCTCTCTCTCTCTCTCTCTCTCTCTCTCTCTCTCTCTCTCTCTCTCTCTCTCTCTCTCAACACAAACAAAAGGTGGATTTCTGCAACTTTTTCATTGCGGGTTTTCCTCGAATTATGGACAAAAAGCAGGAAAATGCCGCTTTTTCTCCGCCCGCCCAGAAGGGAAGCTTTTTTACTTAATTGAAAAGACGACGGAGAGGAAGAGGAAGAGGAAGAGGAAGAGGAGGAGGAGGAGGAGGAGGAGGAGGAGGAGGAGGAGGAGGAGGAGAAGCAGGAAGAGGAGGAGGAGGAGAAAGAGGAGAATGGGAACAGATGAAGAAAGAGCGGAACATGAGGAATGAGAACGGAAGAAATAGGAAGATGGAAAGGGGAGAAGAGGAAGACCAAGGAGGAAGAGGAAGAGGAGGACCAGGACAACGATGAAATGGTAGTGGTGATGAAAGAGGAGGAAGAGGAGGAAGAGGAGGTAGAATGATGGAAAGGGGAAGGATGAAAAGCGAAAAGGGAAGAGGGAAAAGAGTGAGAGGAGGAGGATTAGAACGAGTGTGGAAGGTAAATCGGTGAAGCTTCGTTTGTATTCACCTCACCTGTTTCGAAGCATCCAAAGCCTTCCCTCCTCCTCCTCCTCCTCCTCCTCCTCCTCCTCCTCCTCCTCCTCCTCCTCCTCCTCCTCCTCGTCCTCTTCTTCCTCCTTTATTCTCTCCCTTCCTTCTGCCTTCCTCAATTACAACAACTTTCTTTTTCATCTATCTACCTCTCTCTCTCTCTCTCTCTCTCTCTCTCTCTCTCTCTCTCTCTCTCTCTCTCTCTCTCTCTCTCTCTCTC
>JAPQNM010000015.1:4893590-4898590 GCA_029783475.1 Metacarcinus magister
CACACAGAGACTGGAAAGGCAAGGCAATGAACTGGAACTGAACTAGAGTAAAAACACGAAGCTTCACATATTACTATCTACAACAATAATCTGGATATATCATACGAGAGGTAAATATGTGATGTAAAATAAAAGTCAATAGCATATATGAGCCTATGAAACCAGATTATTTGTTTGTACTACCTTAGAATACAAAAAAAAAATGAATTATAATAAGTGAAGAATCCTGGAAATAAATGGATACTATATAATAACAAAATATTCACTATAGATAACTGGATAAAACAGCTATAATCAGACGTACCAACCCTACCACACCACCAGGCATTACTAAACAGCCACAGACACACCCAGTCATACCAACCTTCCCCGTACCGTCAGTGCTTGCTGGGAACATTAAGACAGCCATCAAAGCAGCCTTACACGCCACTTTGTTTCACTGCATAGACTGGATGGCACCAAATATTTCTCTCCCAGGGCCGTTGCAGTGACCAGTATAATGTGTCTGTCTTGTGTTGTGTTGTGTTGTGTTGTGTTGTGTTGTGTTGTGTTGTGTTGTGTTGTGTTGTGGGTGTAGAATGTGTAAGACTAAGTGTGCAATGATGGTTAGTGTCAGTTAATCGTTGTTACATCCTTGAGTAAATGGATATAAGGTAGATCACTATGATGAAACAGTTTGAGGAAGAAAAATGTATGACTCTTTCTCTCTTTCTCTCTCTCTCTCTCTCTCTCTCTCTCTCTCTCTCTCTCTCTCTCTCTCTCTCTCTCTCTCTCTCTCTCTCTGTCTACCTAGCGTGTATTGCATCTTCCTTCTCTTATTTTCTCTCCTTTGGTTTCCCTTTCACTCATCTCATTCCCTCCATCATTGCCTCTCCACTCTCCACTCCACACACATTCCCAGCATCATTCCTTCCCTCCCTCCCTCCTTCCTTCTCTCCCTCCTGCCCACCCTCCCTCCTTCCCTCGCTCTTAATCTCCGATATTGAGGTAGGGATGGAGACACACTTCACCAGGTATCCAAGGGAGGGTCACTACCAGGATTGAATGATCAGAAATCTTTATCTCACCTGAGTTCACCTATGTGTGTGTGTGTGTGTGTGTGTGTGTGTGTGTGTGTGTGTGTGTGTGTGTGTGTGTGTGTGTGTGTGTGTGTGTGTGTGTGTGTGTGTGTGTGTGTGTGTGTGAAGTTATTGGTAATGTTATTATTATTTCGATCTAAGTTTGATTTCTTTATTATTGGATTATCTTTCTATTTTTGTGTTCTCTCTCTCTCTCTCTCTCTCTCTCTCTCTCTCTCTCTCTCTCTCTCTCTCTCTCTCTCTCTCTCTCTCTCTCTCTCTCTCTCTCTCTCTCTCTCTCATCTAAACACGCACTCAAAACAAACACATGAAATTATGAAATGCGTGGACTGGAGAAGGAATAAACAGTCTGGCACACACACACGCGCACACACACACACACACACACACACACACACACACACACACACACACACACACATACACACACACACACATACACACACAATCAGTAGCAGTCGTAAAACCTGCCACCAACGCACTATTGTTAAGCCCAAGTAAGACAGGCAACGATTTTTTTTCCTCTCTCTCTCTCTCTCTCTCTCTCTCTCTCTCTCTCTCTCTCTCTCTCTCTCTCTCTCTCTCTCTCTCTCTCTCTCTGTCTCTCTCTCTCTCTCTCTCTCTCTCTCTCTCTCTCTCTCTCTCTCTCTCTCTCTCTCTCTCTCTCTCTCTCTCTCTCTCTCTCTTCATTAATGCCCAAAGTACTAGTTAGAGTCACGCTTTCAACACACTACCTCGTTTTACACTCCTGATTTCGCATTGAAAAAAAAAATTGACAGAGCAAAAGAATTAGTCATTTCGGTCGATGACAGAATGAATAATTTCCTTTACGGGGGGACAGATTGGCAGTACTGGACTTGCTCTCCTGATGGCAACACTGTGAAAATTTGTGCAAGACCTTCAAAAGACATTAATTCCGGTGCTGGAGTTATTCATTTTGATTCTACACTATTTCGAAAACTTTGGTGGGGGGAGAGAGAGAAAATGTGGTGAGGTTGAAACATAAACAAGACTACGTGCGTCTGGATGGCTCGTAATATTTATAACGTAATATCTATAACGTAAGGATATTGCAAGGCGATGGAACAAGGTTGGAACTGCATCCACGGAACCTAACGCAATTAACATGATCAAAACCCGCTTCCTTGGTTATCTGTACCACGCAGCCATCTACTGATTTATGAGGCTCCTGGCTAGGCTCCTCTTCTTCTTCCTCCTCCTCCTCCTCCTCCTCCTCCTCCTCCACTGCGGCAGCTGGTTGGCCTTCCTTCCCTTCCTTGTGACTCTCTTCTGCACCAACTTTGTCGCCTCCATTCAGGATATAAAACTGTCTGTGCATCCTTGTGTTTATTAATCTATCGTTGTGTTCTTTCCTATGTGTCTGGATGTGTTCCTTCCTTCCTTCCTTCCTTCCTTCCTTCCTTCCTCTCTATTCTCTTTTCTTCCAGGTGGCTTCCGTTTTATCTTTTGGTTTAACTTATTACCTACATTTCTTCCTTCCTCCCTTCCTTCCTTCCTTCCTTCCTTCCTCGTAATGATTTTGTTCCCTCCTTTCCTTTCTCCTTCCTCGTGGCTTCCATTTCTTCCTCCTTTCATCACATAAATTCCTCTCATTCTTTCCTCAAGTTGGTTTTCTTCTTTCCTTCCTCCTCGCCTTTCCTTTATGTGGTTTCCCCTCTTTTTTCCCCTTTCATAAAACGACATCATCCCCCTTGCCCAGGTGCTATTTTTCCCCTTCCTTCCTTCCTTCCTTCCTTCCTTCCCTCTGTGTCTCCTGTCTCCGCCGTTGCCCCAAATTAGATCAGTTGGCCCGCATCTCCACTTCAGAATCAGCTGCTCATGTATTTTCTCCGCCAGTCAAGTTAGATTTTAGTGAAGGGAAAGTTGAAACGTCCTGCCACACCATATGAACTAAAAAAAAAATTTATAATAAAAAAAAAAATAATAATAAAATGTAAAAGGAAATGTCTTCAAACTAATAAGATGAAAATGATTTTGTCGTGGAGGAGAAAAGAAAAGAAAAAAAATAATACATAGATAGTGGTCGCTTGTGTCTATTCTCTCTCTCTCTCTCTCTCTCTCTCTCTCTCTCTCTCTCTCTCTCTCTCTCTCTCTCTCTCTCTCTCTCTCTCTCACACAGGCAACGGAATCATGACCTTGACTTCATAGTGGATGGGAGTGGGGGAAGGGGGAAGGGGAGACACGTTGAAGGGGTGAGGGGAACTTGAAGGGCGAGGGGACACTGAAGGAGAGAGAGAGAGAGAGAGAGAGAGAGAGAGAGAGAGAGAGAGAGAGAGAGAGAGAGAGAGAGAGAGAGAGAGAGAGAGGAGAGGGAGAGGGGCAGTCAAGGTCAAGGATGTGCTGTGGTATCAGGTGATGGGGTGTCAAGAGGTGCCAAGGGAGTGATAGGGAGTGCCAGGGGTTGCCAGGGAGTTCCAGAGAGTGATAAAGAGTGCCAGGGAGTGCCAGGGAGTGATAGAGAGTGCCAGGGAGTTCCAGGGAGTGATGGAGAGTGCCAGGGAGTGATAAAGAGTGATAGAAAGTGCCAGGGAGTGATAAGGAGTGTCAGGGAGTTCCAGGGAATAATAAGGAGTGTCAGGGAGTGCCAGGGAGTGATAAGGAGTGCTAGGAGGTACCAGGGAGTGCCAGGGAGTGAGAGTGAGGTCAGGGGTATTTGAGGATAAGGGTTAAGAGAGCCAGGGGTTATGATAGGTAGAGGGGAAGGGGGAAGGGGTAAGGGTGAAGGGTAAAGGGTGAGGGGTATTAGGGAAGGGGGGATAAGGAGATTAGGGTAGTAGGTAAAGGGGTTTAAGAAGGCTTTGGAGGAGGAGGAGGAAGTGAAGAGAAAGGAGGAGAATGTGAAGGAAAATGAAACGTAAGATGATGATGATGATGATGATGATGATGATGATGATGATGATGATGATTGAGGTAGAGAATAGGGTAAATGAGGTGGGTGAAAGGAGATGAAGAAAGAGAGGAAGGAGGAAAAGTAGAACATAAAAAGAGAAGAGAACGAGAGAAGTGTGAGAGGAAGTGGATGAGGTAAAGAAAGAGAGATAAGGAAGAGAAGAAGAGAAGATGTAAAGAGAGGAAGAGAAAGGGGGAAGGAAATCAAAATAAAATAAAAGATAAAAGGTATTAGACGAGTATTAATGAAGAAAGAAGGAACATTAATGAAGTATTAGGGACGAGAAGCAGAAGAAGAAGAAGAAGAAGAAGAAGAAGAAGAAGAGGAAGAAGAAGAAGAAGAAGAAGAAGAAGAAAAACACGGCAGAAAAATACAAAGCAGATAAATAGAAAGCAGACATCAAATTTATGAAGAGAAAGAAAGAGCTGCAGAGAATTGATAAAAGACGAAAGATAACACAGGATTGATTGCGAGAGAGAAGAAAAAAAAAGAGAAAGAGAAAGAGAGAGAGAAAGAGAAAATGAAGGTTAGGAATAGCAAAAAAAAATCTGAAAACACTCTCATTGAACGATTAATTAACTATTTTTTTTTAAGTACATGAATTATATAACCTCCCGACACTCCTCCTCCTCCTCCTCCTCCTCCTCCTCCTCCTCCTCCTCCTCCTCCTCCTCCTCCTCCTCCTCTTGATAACCTATGCATAATTACCTTCCCCCTTAATGAGGCGTAGCGGCGATGCCCTTACGATTACTTCATTACAGTGCAGGAGGAGGAGGAGGAGGAGGAGGAGGAGGAGGAGGAGGAGGAGGAAGTTTTTTTTTCTCTCTCTCTTTTTCTCTTTTATTTTTTTCTCTCACTTTTTTATTTTTTCTACCTCGTGCACATCTCTTAGCTTGGGTTCGAGCTGTAAACTGTCTATCTATTGTCACTTCTCCTCCCTGCACCACTATCTTTATGGCAGACAAGAATGTGCGTGGAGGAGGAGGAGGAGGAGGAGGAGGAGGAGGAGG